>MU826389.1:469485-619060 GCA_029204205.1 Desmophyllum pertusum | reverse complement strand
GATCTATTAGGGCAACCTGCGACAAGGACTTGCATCCCATCCAGGGGGAGTACTTATTAATTAGTAATACTCCTAGTCGCTTCATGCCATGGAAACCATAGGCACTGATGAGCCATCTAGCTCCTTCAACCGTCAGGATTGGAACATGTATTTAGTTTACCCATTACTTGGAATCTTCTTGCAGGAGCATTTTCTGGCAGAGCAAGAAGTAATGAAAGGCTGACATCAAATTTCTTTGATTCTGATGAGGAAGTCTCGCCTGCCACACAAACAAGAGAAGCCAGATACGGTCGCCGCTGCAGCCAATCAAATGGCAATGCAGATAGCCCTGGGGGGAGGGGAGGGTCAGGCTCAAGGTATTCACGACCTACGTCAGACTACTCAGATGTGTCTGATAGAATGTCATCGTCAACATCATCAGGCCGAAGAAACAGGTATGTGGCAATTCAGTAATTTAACAGCTTTTTCCATAGTTTATTAGTTTTTTTATCATGATAATGTGAAACATTTCCAGACATGTACTCTCATTGTACCATAATTTATTTCCACACATTCTCACATATTGACAAAACTAATCCTAGCAGTATGTGGGATGTATTTCACTCGCTAATTGTATGGGCTAACTCCCACAAGTCTTCTGTAGCTCAATGGTAGAGCGTCCGACTGGTGAGCGGAAGAGAATTCAGAGTTTTTCTGTATCACTGACTGATGGACATATTTCTCATTTGCAGACATGTTGCAGTGAGAGACCCAAGCCCAACGCTGTTTGATGATTTTGGAATCGACAGTCAGAGTCCTTCACCCCCAGTCGACCACACACCCGTCTCCTCCAAAGGAAGAATGCACAAGACGACATCTCAGCTTAGTTCTGGTCGTCAAAGAGAAGGCAGTGCAGGAAAAAAACTTTCGAAATACTGTCACGAGTGTGGTACTAAATACCCTGTGGATAATGCTAAATTCTGCTGTGAATGTGGAATGAAGAGACTTTACATTGATCTTACATAAAGCCTTCATCAATGTTCAAGCAACAAATTGACGTCACAGGGAGCCCAAGATTTTACCAATCAAGAGAGTTTTATTCGCTCAAAGGAACGTTAAGAATATTAGAAATATGTTGATCATAGGAGACCAGTTCTTTAAGCAGATTTTCCCTTCTTATAAAATCCCTGGCCAAACGGAGACGCAACTAGACACAAGCTTTGAAATATGAACTTCCGTACAAGCTTGCGTTGAGTGGCCAAACGGAGTCGCAAGTTTACTCGCCTGTACACACAAGTTGCAAAAAGAAAGCCATTTCAATGCTCCTGTGTGCGCTGCAATTCAGTATTCGAAGTAAACAAAAACAATTTGCGTTGACTTGCGTTGGGTGGCCAAACGGTGAAAAACTTGTGTCCACTTGCGTCTCCGTTTGGCCAGGGCTTTAAACCCTCTTTCAGGCTCTACAAGGAGAGAGAATTTGGGCACTGGGTTTTGGTTGGATAACATTGTGTGTTAAATACACATTATTTAAGTCAATCAGAAGTTTAAATATTAGGCATTTGATGTAACGAAGTTTCTCTCAGCGTTCAGCCTGAAAAGATGAAAACTGCCATCATTATATATTAGCCTAGTTGAGTTATTTATTAAACGTTAAAATTTAGGTCTTAGCAAGGCAATACTGGAAAATAACATTTTTTCAACCTGGTTATAAACTCATTTTACTTCATCTCCATCAGTAAACCTCAGTACATTAAGGGGGGAGAACCTAAACAACAAGGAACCACAAAAATGTTGCTAAGGAAATCTATAAACCTCCATAACTTTGGTTCCTGAACTCCAGTGGGCATCAAAGTTTGTAGTGTTTGTTTGATTCACGTTCCCTTTAAATATTTCGAACCATGCCCATATTTGGTGTGTCACGTGACCAAAATGAAAAATGTCTAAAAACTCGGAAGGATTTGATCGTTTTCAAATTATTATTTTAGAATTTGCCGAAGAACGTCAATATCGACAACTTGTAGCATGCGTTTGATGAAATGTACAATATTTCGGAAGTTATAAAGCTTTAAGTGTTTTAAAGCTTTATAACTTCCGAAATATTGTACATTTCATCAAACGCATGCTACAAGTTGTCGATATTGACGTTCTTCGGCAAATTCTAAAATAATAATTTGAAAACGATCAAATCCTTCCGAGTTTTTAGACATTTTTCATTTTGGTCACGTGACACACCAAATATGGGCATGGTTCGAAATATTTAAAGGGAACGTGAATTGAACAAACACTACAACGTTTGATGCCCACTGGAGTCCAGGAACCAAAGTTATGGAGGTTTAGAGATTTCCTTAGCAACATTTTTGTGGTTCCTTGTAGTTTAGGTTCTCCCCCCTTAATGGTGCTGTGAACATCATTTTTGATCGCTTTTTACCCCCGCTTTTTACTGATTGAAGATATGGGGCACTCCAGCGAGGGTAGGGGCGCGCTTGTGGTTCTATTTTGAGGGCTCGATTGTAATAACGTCCTCCTCTGTAAGTCCATCATTCTCAATCCCAATTCTCGTAGCTCCCCTCAGATTTACGAGTTCCGCAATGCACGTGTCGAATCCCATGTTGTGCGTGAACTCGTTACAGAAGATGCCGGTGGCGTTGAAAAGTCTGAAGACTTCTTTCCATTGTTCAAGCTCAGGGTACAATGCGATAACTCGGCCTGTGGTCAGATTGTGGTTTTTGCTCCAGTGTGGCCTCGCCTTGTATTTCTCAAAGAGTTTGTCCTCGATGGTCTTGTGGTATTCTTCAATCCCAAATGCACCAGGCAGAAAGGGAACCTGTCAATAAAAATGTCAACGATAGAGTGCACGTGGAATTCTCCATTCTCCTCCTTTACGTAATATATCAAACGCGAGTGCAACCTCGTTCCCAGGGTCTCTCTTCTTCCCGCCAAAAGCATCAGAAATTTGGCTGGAAGAAGAGAGACCCTGGGAACGAGGTTTACGCGAGAGAGAGAGTGTTTCATCACATTTCCAAAGACCGAGAACAGAGTTGAAAATACGACGCATAGCGGAGTATTTTTGGCGAAATTCAGTCGAGATGTTGGAAATGTGATGAAACACTGTCTCGAGTGTTTGGTATGTCTTCTCAATTGAAACAAAAACTAACGGGAGTAAACGGAGAAATAAAATCGTACACATCTATGACGTCACCTAAAGCCGCATCTAGCTGGTCCAGCGGTAGACAAAATTCAGCTGTGCGCACGCTACAAGGGGGAAATATATAAGTTTGTTTTACTTAAAAGTAATAAGCGGCTGGGATCAATTTGGGTATTTGAAGAATTAGTGACCGTTTTTGTGGCAAACTGTAGTACCCAGTCTCGGGGACACTTTTTGTAGCCAAATTAGCGTGTAATTTGAACAAAAGAAAAAAGTCTAAAACGGCCGTTTATTATACATATATCAAACTAAAATAAGAACGAACTAAAAAACTTCGTGTCATATAAAAGCACTTTTTAAGTGAAATTTAACTGTTAAGAGAATGTCAAATTTCCCTCCATTTCGCGAGAAGGCGCGGCCGTCAGTTTTGTGGTCTAGATCTTGGAACTCGGACTTTGTGCCTCCCTGGGGGAACTTCCATATAAAAGTAACGGTATGATCGTCGTACACTTTTTGGGATGACATATCGTTCTTTGGTACCGCTTAGGGTGTTAAAATCTAAAATGAAAGCTGTTACAGTTGTCCTGTTATCTTTTAGGGTACTGAAGCCGGAAACAAATATGACAGTCCTGAGATAGGTTTGTTTTAGAATTGGTACCTTTTAGGGGTTACACATGAATTCAAGCCACATCCACAAAATGAGATTTTGGTACCGTTTAGGGGTTCTTTTCAAAATTTCCGACGATCACCCCCGTCACTCCAGAGTTAACATCATCTTGGATTAATTTGGATGCAATAGAGTACTAAAGTCATGACGTCACAAAATTAAATTTGCGAAATTATGAAATTTGATCAGCTATTCAGAGGAAGCATGCCAAAAAACGTCCACTTGCCAAAAATTAGCTCTCCATTGCAATTTGCGGCCGAGATATGGGCACTTTAGGTTTTAATTTCTCCATACAAACCCTTCTAATTTTGCGCCTGTTCCTTCAGTTTAGAACAGTCGCAAAATTAGAGAGGTTTGTATGGGACGGTACCAAACATTGAACCTCTATATCTCGGCCGCAAATTGCAATGGAGAGCTAATTTTTGGCAAGTGGACGTTTTTTGGCATGCCTCCTCTGAATAGCTGATCAAATTTCATAAGTTCGCAAATTTGAAAATTTGTGACGTCACACTTTACCACTCTATACATCACCCTGGGGGACAAGGTCGAGTCTTAACAAATTTCGATAAAGATAGGGGTATCCACACATATTTTAGTCACTGCATGTTTCCCTTGGTGAACTGTAACACATTGTACCACTTCTGTACGTAAGGATGTTCGTGAGAGAACTGGGCAACACCGAAATTTGTGTTATCCGGGATTCTGTTAGGGCAACACGATGCGCATGTCTGAAGGCACGACGCTAAACAGTCCGTCTGCACGCAAGCCACTTCTGCGCATCCTCTGCCGCCTTTACCGCACCACCAAGAACAGCAGGCGCAGCACGTCGATTGGCGTGTTTTTTTTTTGCCTTTTAAGTACGCAGCATACAAATACCTGTCAAACGAAATGTATTACAGTCCTAATAACTAAGAGAGGATGATCTAAGTAGATCATCCTCTCTTGTAATAAGTCTAATAACATAGAAGGCAAAATTACTGAAGATGACCCGAAGTCTTCCGAAGATTTTCGAACGTGATCGGAAGGTCAGCAAATATTTCCGATAGTTTCCCGATTTATCCCCGACTATCCCAGACGATCGGGGACATCTACCTCGTCCTGTTTTCATAAGAGTCGGAAATGGCTGGGACGTTCGAAAAATAACTAAATCCCCGATGGTCTGGGAGGCTCCGTCGCTTTCGTTCTGCAGCGACTCGGCTCGCTTCGCTCGCAAATCTTCTTCAGGAGCCTGATCTCAGGCTATGCAAATGTGACAAGGGTGTGGTTTTGTTTTAGCGACAGCGAGATGCCGCCAAAACAAACTGTATTTTCCGCTTAGTGACGCACGAAAATCAAATCTTATTCTTATCTGACTATTAAGAAGATCAGTTCAGATCTCGGCAGAAACGGTAGACTTTCTAAAAGTCCTTTCCAATATAATTTTTCCCTTACGTTGGTTTTAACTCGACTAAGAGGTCGACTTGCTTGTGGCAAGTCTACAGAAACAGTTGTAAAATCTTTGAAAAACACCTAAACCGCCTGAACAACAACATGGGCTGCGCACCAAGCCAGTCGATTCGTCCTGCTCTCAGTTCTGACGAGCAAGAGAAGAGAAGAGAAGAATACCAGCAGCAAGCACAAGATATGCTGTCAGGAGTAAGAGTCCGTCCTCCCTTACAACGGATACGCGCTCGCTTGTCTCGCGAAGAGAAAGGGACCTACTGGGTTTACTGGCGACCACAACGAGAAGGGAATGGACGGCGAAAAGAAGAAGTTGAATGATACCCGGGTGGCCTGTTTCCTGATGAAAGCAAGACGGAGACATTTTCAAACCAGTGACGGTGATGTATCTTTGGAAGAAAGGATATCATCTATTTAATAGCTGTACTGTTCAAGTTATCTGTTTTGATGTATTATCTAGTGTCAGTATATATCGCGTTTTTCCGTTATTAAGTTACGCCACGGATGGAGGACCATGGAGCATCTTGAAAAAATTGGCCAATTTTTCCAAGTTCGTCGTTCGCAATCCGTCTAAAGGCCGGTTTACACGCTACAATTTGTCGGCCCGATCTGTCGGCACACTCGTAAGGCTCATTTACACGCTACGATTTATCGGGCCGATTTTTCTTTTATCGATATAGCGCGAGGATGAAAATGTAAAATCTTTATAAATCGGGCCGATTCTCGTCCGCTCAGTCGTTTTCAGTTTTCAAATCGGGCCGACAAATCGTAGCGTGTAAACCGGCCTTTAATCTTCTCCATCCTTAACCATCCTTGTTCCTGTTTGATTTATTATCATCTCTTTGTTATTTTTCTACCTTAAAAAAACTATTATTTTGAGGCTTTCTTCAATTTGAAGGTGATTTTAAACTTCGCAAAACTGACTTAAAATATCGTGACATAGCTCCTCTGAATAGCGAAGAAAATCAGTTGATATCTAATGTTTAGTTTATTTCGAGATATTGTAAAATCTTGACATTTATATGCTGAACTATTTTAATAGCCTCGCGAACAAACATATTGTACTGTCTTTAAAGCATTGTAGTTTCTTTCTAAACATATTTCGCGAAGTGAATGAATAAATAACAATTAAATAGACGAATTTCGTTTCTCTGTTATCTCAGTTTGATTCCTTGGCAGTGATTAACACGATCGCTCTGAAATGAATGAAGCAAGTTCTTATTTTGAAAAAATTCGTGAAACTCGGAACAGGCAGAAATGTGCTTTGGAGGTCCATAATCACAATGAATAGTATAAATTCAGATTGCCTATCTACTAAATACAGGTGTACTTATTTTTTTCTGAGCGGTCCGTATCCCAAATCCTTGAATTATAGTCCAAGAATATGGTGAAATAATTGCTCATCTTGGGGTACAAGCATGAAACTTGGCACAGTGATAGAGTTTCCCATACTACATAAATTGTGGATGTAGAGGCACTCGCCAAAATGTGTACTTCCATGTTTTCAAGCTATGGCATACATTATCTTTGGAATCCGAAGCTCAGAACTGCTTTACACCGTTATATAACTACCAATTTATGTGGAAAAAGTTGAAAAGGATATAAAGGACACTTGTATCTTGAGGTTGAACTACTTGTCAATTTCATGCAAATGCCTAGACCTGTAAGTGAGGTATTTGCATCGATAATTACAATTTTGAGTCATTATATGTAATATCTTAATATCTCTGAACAGAAAGTGTGTAATGGTGTTAAGGCGGGACTTAACCTAAATTTCAATGAAATTTTAAGAGGTTTAAAGAAGGGATAGAAGGAAAAAAAACCATTTTGGAACACCAACAGACAGTTGATACCCACGCGGGTGCTCTTGCGTGGTTATCAACTGTCGTCAATTGTCAATCTACTAATTTTTAACTTCAAATTCTAATTTTAAAACTACATCAAATCTTCAATATTTCTCATTTTCCTAAATTTTACAACTCCTTTGAGAAAAACTATATCCTCCCAAATATACCCAAAAATCACCAAAAAATTTACAAAACACTCCATAACATAGATTCATGGGATGAGCATAGAGTTTTTGGATTGCTTGAAACGTGAACGAGATATTTCCATTTAACCCATGTTAAGTCGCGGAAAAATGGCATTTAGGTTAAGTCCCGCCTTAAGCCTGAGTCAACATGAAAACGAGGCTAAAAACAATATCTTGATTTTAATACCATTTCGAGACCGAAAATATTATTTTCTCGAGATACGTTGGCTGTGTCTATGACTTGAACATTTTAAGACCACCAATACTTCTTCTACTTATATACCACGGCCGGCCTATATCACGTGATACTGAATTTTGAGAAATTCAAGTGAAAATGGGGTGCACTTGAGAAACTCAACATTACGTGTCACTGGATTTCTCTGATGGCGGCTGTTCAAATCTCACCTGAAACATCATTTTCGGATTAAGGCAATAAATAGCAAAATAGGTCATGTGTAAATCCTCCAATTCTAAACTAAATTTCACTCTGCGAGGACAGATTCATATATATTATACCACTTACGGAAGCCTCCCAGAATAGTGGAAAACGCATTCAAAGTATTAAGGGACTGTGCAATAATTATCAGGAGGAAGGGGGGGGGGGGGGGTGGGTTGGAAAACGGGCTTCATGTAGCCAAATATTAGGTAATACCCCCTCCTAAAGGAGTGAATTTAGTTATTGCCCCCCCCCCCTCTAATCAGTCAGGAATTATGTACGACCCCCCCCCCCCCCCACCCCTCCTGGTAATTATTGCACAGTCCCTAATCTTGTTAAAAAGCCGGGAAAAATGCGCATACAAGATTTTATTTCATTTCTCCAACGAAGAAGCCTTTGGCCTTTGGATAGCTCTGCATAGCACATTTTCTGAAGCTCTGTCACGCAATCTGTCTCTGCTCTGACGACTTCTGCGCCGCAGGTCTTTGCTTTGCAACATGACCCCTCACTTATCCTTGCTTCTACTCTGATTTCCTTGCAACCAGTCTATGTTCTTAAAAGATATCTGCACAGCTTGTCTGTGCTCTGTGACAACCCTGGCACCGCCATATGTGTTCTTTGTCAACCTCTTTGCTGCTGGTCTGTGCTGTGTAATGACCTAAATGCGCTTATACAGACTATGTTTGCATCATTTGGTCTATGTTTCCTTTATTCATTTTATCCTCGCAGGCACCCCCACACTTGCACAAGGCGGTGCATGTAAGCCTTAACTTGGCACACTTACAGTTCCCCTTACACCCTTTATGTCGCTGACAGCTCACTCAGTTAGCTGTTGACATGCTTTCAACGCTTCAGGTAGCGGGGTCCACACTAGCCCCCATCGCTCGTTTCCAGTTTTTGTCCATCCCCATTTAGAGGGCGAAGGAAGAAATGTCTTGGGTACCAATGCCTGTTCCCAACACAATATCCTGCTTGATGTACTGGAAGAGTGCAGCAGAAGTTGGTGAAATTGTATCTATAGTCTTCCCCTTTTAAGTAAACAGGTATTTGCGTGATTGATTTACTGTAAGACGTGTCCTCGTTCTGGCATAAAGGAGAACTACATATCTCTCAAAGTCTAATACATTTTCGACAATCACTTCTTTGCTTGGAGAGTTACTGCTTGCTGCAAATGCTAATGTTACCTTGTCAAATGCCATCCAAGTCTCCCACGCCGATAAATTTTCCTTTGCCAGCGAAATAGGACGTCTGATCACATCCCATAAATGCATTAAATTGCTGGCATCGCTAGAGCTTTCTCAGGCCCCAAAGCCTTTACGGATTCCGTGCACAGCAATAAAGCGGAATGCTTATATGCTCTGTATGAGAAGGCTAATTATAACTAAGTCATTGTTTTTATGACAGTGATTCTATCTTCACCATTTCCACAGTTATTTGTGATGACCTAGCAAAATTCACTCCAGTTGCAGTACCAAAGCAAAACAACAATTTGTTAAAATGTCAAACCTTCGCACCGGGCCCTTCATTTGCATAATTTGTACCTATTTTACACTGAGCATATTGTTCAGTTACTGGGACGGACATCACTAATCACGTGCTCAATAGATCAAGAGACAACAACTTCAAAAAACTTAATTTTGCTGCTCGAGTTGTCAGCAATTATCATTATCTTAGACTTAAAATGTAGAAATGAAAATTCTTCGCGGGGGGTATAATTTGGCAATTTTAACATTGTTTTAAACACGGAAGAGTTCCCCCGGAGAAGTGCCTCCATATCCAGAATTACTAAATGCCTGAAGTTCTATCACCCTGCCAAGTTTCATGCTTGTACTCCAAAATGAGCAATCCACTCAAATATTTCACCAAACTACTGCACTATTAATTCGATTGGCTAAGCGCGCGCGATTTCAGCGGTTCGTATCCTACAGTACGGACCGCGAGTTACGGACCGCTCCGACCACTGCGCAATTTATTCGGGTAGAAAATTTTTGCTTAGCTTTTTAAAACTGCCAGAATGCGTTTAATACTGTAAGACCCTCAAAAACATATTAATCAAGCCAATATTGGTCCCGGAGCGGGAAAAATTGCCCTTGAACCCGGCGGAGACCCGCGAAATCGTAGCGTAGGCATGCGCTATCCAAGCGAAATGATTTTAATTCAGCAACGTGCGAAGGTCGATGCGAAGAAGCTTTTACTGAATTTCTCTCATTATATTGCTCTCTTATCGTTGACATGTGAATGGAGAACTACGCAGTGGAATTAAAGAGCTTGCATTGCATTTCTTTAAAAAGGCTACCCTGGTCCCAGAGGTTTTCTTTCTTCTTTCTTCTTCTGAACTGCTTGATCGAAGCGATCGAAACACCAGTTGTTGGCTCGAGTGCGGCTTTACCATTGATGAGTCATCTGATGACCCAATCCTGAGGACTGAAACAGACTTTACTTTACGTATACCTTTACTTGGAATCTTCTTGCAGGAGCATTTTCTGGCAGAGCAAGAAGTAACGAAAGGCTGACATTTTTTGATTCTGACGAGGAAGCTTCACCTGTCACTCAAACAAGAGAAGCCAGATACGGTCGCCGCTCCAGCGAATCAATGCAAATGGCAATGCAGATAGCCCTGGGGGGAGGGGAGGGTCAGGGTCTAGGTATTCACGACCTACATCAGACTACTCAGATGTGTCTGACAGAATCTCCTCGTCATCATCATCAGGCCGAAGAAACAGGTATGTGGCAATAGTCCATTTTACAGTTGTGTGCTTAGAATCCAGGCCTTTGAACAGAAGTGAGGCTGGAGGTGACTTTGTTGTGATACAAACCTTCCTTCTCTTCAAATGTAAATTATTCTCACTGTTATTATGTAAACTAGTTTCTGATCTCTATCATCTCATGGTCACCCCTAACCTCGCTTTCATACAGAGGCTTGGTTACATTTCACAGAACTGTAAAATGGTCTATTTAATAGTTTACAACATCGTTATCCATACAGTAGTTTATTACGTTTCAAATAATGTAATCATTTTTTTCACGATGATGTGAAACATTTCCAGACATAATTATACTCTCTTTGTACCATAATTTCTTTCCACACATTCTCCCATATCGACAAAACTAATCCTAGCAGTATATGGGATGTTTGTCACTTAGAACCTACAGTAGTTCAGTGGCCTACATGTACAATCCCGGACAAAACCAATTAAGACAAAATTGAAATTCTCTATTTTTCACTAATTTTAAGACAAGGTTTCGATATAATATAAACTTAAAAATATTGTAAACCGTCTGAAAATCACGACCAATATAAATTGAAGACGATAACATGAGACGGTAAATGACTTAAGACGTAGGAAACAGCTCGGGCGAATATGAGGCCAGGTTACCATTCATATCCCAGAAGCAATAGCTGTTATTACAGTTGAGCCCGGGGTCAAATATTCTTTTGTTTTTAAAAAGTATGCAAACGAGTTAGGCTCGATTTCCGCCGCTCTCTCGAGTCCGGTCTTCGTTCTGGCTCATTTTCCCGAACAGCGGCTGGTAATCGAGCCTACAAATGAGGCTAACGGGCCAAATACAATGCCAGATTGACCCTTTTGCCTCGTTTGCATGTCAAATGTAAAACAATACCAGATTGACCCTTTCGCCTCGTTTGCATGTCAAACCGCTGACCGTCTGTAATAACTGCTATTGCTGAATTTCTAGTTCCAGTCTTTTTCCTTCACCCCCAGTCGATCACACCCCCGTCTCCTCCAAAGCTGGAATGCACAAGACGACATCTCAGTTTGCTTGTGGTCGTCAGAGAGAAGGCAGTGCGGGAAAAAAAACTGTCGAAATACTGTCACGAGTGTGGTACTAAATACCCTGTGGAAAATGCTAAATTCTGCTGTGAATGTAGAATGAAGAGACTTTACATTGATCTTACGTACATAAAGCCTTCATCAATATGTTCAAGCGACAAAATTGACGTCACAGGGCGCCCAAGATGTTACCAATCAAGAGAGTTTTATTCGCTCAACATGCTCAAAGGAACGTATAAGGGCTATGTCTTGTCTTCACTAAGTCTTCACCGCGGGACACAGCGGCAAAATGAGTGCGCGTGCGCCAACCTGCTAACTCATTTCCATACAAAACATAATGGCGGCAATTCAAAATTCCAGGAATTTGTTTTCATTTCGCCTGGATAAGGCCGTCACGGAACAGATAAGGTTTTTTACCTTGAAAACAATTCCGAGAGAGACTCTTCTTTCACCTATCTTTTTTAGCAAACTAATTATCTTTTCCACAATAGTGAATTTATCGCTCGAAGTCGAGCGATCGTAAGTGAAACATGAACTCTTTGAGCTATTTTTGCTATTCTTCCCTGTATTATTTTTTTACGAGCTCTAAACTCAAACGTGTCAATGAAATATTAATTCAAAGATGGAATCTCACTTACATAACAAACACAGATGATTTCTACGCATTATTTACCACTTGTTTCATACAAATGGACTTAAACTTGAAAAACGTCGAGCCGCCGTTAACATTTTCGCAATCCGTTTCAATTTTGACCATCCGCACTTCATTGCGGCTTCGAAGTATTTGTTTTACGTTTTTTTTATTGTTTGAAACCATTTAGTTGTTTCAATCGTATTTTTATTAAGTCTAGTTTGTGTGTAACAGAATTGCCGAAAATAGCGTAACATAGCCCCTTTAAGAAGCAGAGACCAGTTCTTTCAGCAGATTTCCCCCTGTTAAACCCATTTCAGGCTCTGTAAGGACTGAGAGAGAATTTTGACATTATTTAAGTCAATCAGAAGTTTAAATATTAGGCATTTGATGTAACTAAATTTCTCTTAGCGTTCAGCTTGTAAAGATGAAAACTGCCATCATTATATTAGCCTAGTTGAATTATTTATTAAACATTAAAATTTAGGTCTTAGCAACGCAATACTGGAAAAGAACATATTTTTTTCAACCTGGTTATAAACTCATTTTACTCCATCTCTTGAAAGTAAATTAATGGTGCTGTGAACATCATTTTTGATCGCTTTTTACACCTGCTTTTTACTGATTGAAGATATTTCTCTAAACTTGTGACGTCCTTCGTCAATCTAGTCTCCTTCGCAGCGTTAACATTGTTAAGTCATGTTGAGAGATGTTGAGACCATGCCCGGTCAAACGGCCTCAACAACTTCTCAATATTTCAAGAACAAAAGAAATGTTGTGAAGATGTTGAGACAAAGTTTAAATGGATTCAAATTCGTCTAAACATGTCACAACACCCCATTGTTGAGAGGGGGTGTCAAACGGCCTCAACATCGGCTCTCAACAAATGTTGAGAGAATGTTGAGACAAATGTTGTGCCCGTTTGATCGGGCTTTAGGCCCGCGCGCCCTCTCCCCAACCCCCTCGCCTTTTTTTCCTCGCCATTCTTCGCGCTTCGCGCGTCTTTTCGCGTCGCTCCCCCACTATCCGAACGCCTGGAACAGGCTAGGCCAAACGTCGAAATTTCCATAAGTCGATCCCAATTATTGAATTTCGTCTGTGGAGTGAAACGTCGAATTTACACCATCTATTAAAAGCACAGGCAGCCCAGGCTCTGTATGCGAATATTAAATATTCAATGTTGATGTTCATGGCGGCGATTTGAATATTTATAGCAAATGTATGAGAAACTCACGAAATACATTCTAAATGCTATCTTTTCGAAGGAAACTAACTAAAACTGACTTACATTGTGCAAGTGTTTTGTTATTTTGATGTTTGGGTGTTCCTGGTGCCAGTTTAAAGCCATTTAGACGAGTTTTGCTTTTTCAGTTGACCGTCCATTATGAATAATTTAAAGGCCGGCGACAATTATGTGAGAACGGATCCAATGGTCCGCACTCGAAGCTCAATAAATTCCACAAAATGCTCGAGTCTCCTCAAAATTACCTTCATTGCAGACGTCCATGCTCTTAGCTTCTGTTCGCTACCCCCAGGGTTCCAAGGTTGACTTTAATTGCTCGAGAAACGCTCGTGTTCGAGCTGTTGTCTTTAATATTTTCTTTCGCGTTGTGCGTGTCCCCGACGTCTGAGACACCTCAATTAAAATTCAGCGTCATCGTGACCAAATTTACCTCGACCGTGGAGAGGCATGGTGCAATTGTTTACTTGCAAAAAGAGACACCATGGGATGGTCCCTTCGGTCGATTTGACCGGAAACGGAACGAAAACAATCGGATACAACGTCGATTAAAAATTTCTTTTTTTTTACTTTAGAATCTCGCGCTGACTCTCTAGTTTCATTCAGGGTTTTTTTCGGTGTCAGAACTATCCTCAGTCAGGAGCTCCTGCCTCAGTTGAACAATTTAAAGGCAGCGTTTAAATACAAAGTGAAACTTCAAAAATTCCTCGTTGCGGTTGGATTGTGCCCACTTTTAGCAAAACTCAAGACTGATTTCAGCTTGTTTTGGAGTAAGCGGGTTTATGCTCGTGATTATAAACCCTACATAAAATCTCTTTCAACACGTTTTTACAACGTAAGTTGTAAATTAATAACCGCTATAAACATAGACGACGCTTTCAGTCGATTTCAAATGGCATAAAAAAAAGCACGCCGTTTAATAGCTCCGCACGTGCAGTTTTATGCAAAACAACTGACGTGAAACATCCAGACCAAACTCTGGTTTTTCGGAGAATGTGAACCGCAACGAGGAATTTTTGAAGTTTCACTGTGTATTTGAACGCTGCCTTTAAATTGTTCAACTGAGGATAGTTCTGACACCGAAAAAAAAAATGAAACTAGAGAGTCGCGAGATTCTAAAGTAAAAAAAACGACCGAAGGGACCATTCCATGGTGTCTTTTTTGCAAGTAAACAATTGCACCATGCCTCTCCACGGTCGAGGTAAATTTGGTCACGATGACGCTGAATTTTAATTGAGGTGTCTCAGACGTCGGGGACACGCACAACGCGAAAGAAAATATTAAAGACAACAGCTCGAACACGAGCGTTTCTCGAGCAATTAAAGTCAACCTTGGAACCCTGGGGGTAGCGAACAGAAGCTAAGAGCATGGACGTCTGCAATGAAGGTAATTTTGAGGAGACTGGAGCATTTTTGTGGAATTTATTGAGCTTCGAGTGCGGACCATTGGATCCGTTCTCACATAATTGTCGCCGGCCTTTAAATTATTCATAATGGACGGTCAACTGAAAAAGCAAAACTCGTCTAAATGGCTTTAAACTGGCACCAGGAACACCCAAACATCAAAATAACAAAACACTTGCACAATGTAAGTCAGTTTTAGTTAGTTTCCTTCGAAAAGATAGCATTTAGAATGTATTTCGTGAGTTTCTCATACATTTGCTATAAATATTCAAATCGCCGCCATGAACATCAACATTGAATATTTAATATTCGCATACAGAGCCTGGGCTGCCTGTGGGCGAACAGAGTAAAATAAAGCGCGAACTGGAGGGGCGCGTGCGAGTAAAGAGCTCGCGCGCGCGTGTGAGTAAAGAGTTCGCGCGCGTGTGAGTAAAGAGCTCGCGCGCGTGTAAGTAAAGAGCTCGCGCGCGTGCAAGTAAAGAGCTCGCGCGCGTCTTATAATTCCCTCGTACGCGCCGATTCAACTCGCGCTGTTTATAAACATTTTTAGCGTTTTTTAATTTAGTTTTTAAAATTTATTTTCAGTTGGCTGGTCATAGGTTGGCAAGACTTATTAAAAAGTTACAAGAACATTTTCTGAGAGCTCATACATATGTTTTATTAACCAAGCACGAGGGACGTACTGAGAAAATATCGGCCCAAGGTACTCAGTTCATCGAGCGAGAACTAATGTATATCAAATACGAGAGACAGTGTTTCATAAGATTTCCAAACACCTAGAAAAGAGTTGAAAATACGACGCGCAGCGGAGTATTTTTAACGAAATTCGAGGTGTTTGGAAATCGGATGAAACACTGTCTCGAGTGTTTGATATATCTTATCAATCGAAACAAAACAGTAAGGAATAAACGGAGAAATAAAATCGTAAAAATCTATGCAATTCCAAACCTTCCGACACGGTTATGATTTCTTTTGTTTAAACTCGATGAATTATTAATGACTGAGAATCTGACGTTTGACGTCAGTCTTGTATCGATGCTTTGTGACAGTTCAAATCTTAAAGCTTCAACTGAATTAGAAACATGTGTATAACATCATTTCGAATATGACTATGGCTACTCATGAACCCCATGGGGCACTCCAGCGAGGGTAGGGGCGCGTTCGTGGTTCTATTTTGAGGGCTCGATTGTAATAACGTCCTCCTCTGTAAGTCCATCATTCTCTATCCCAATACTCGTAGCTCCCCTCAGATTTACGAGATCCACAATGCATGTGTCGAATCCCATGTTGTGCGTGAACTCGTTACAGAAGATGCCGGTGGCGTTGAAAAGTCTGAAGACTTCTTTCCATTGTTCAAGCTCAGGGTACAATGCGATAACTCGGCCTGTGGTCAGATGCTGGTTCTTGCTCCAGTGTGGCCTCGCTTTGTATTTCTCAAAGAGTTTGTCCTCGATGGTCTTGTGATATTCTTCAATGCCAAATGCACCAGGCAAAAGGGAACCTGTCAATAAAAAAGTCAACGATAGAGTGCACGTGGAATTCTCCATTCTCCTCCTTTACGTAATATATCAAACGCGAGTGAGGAGTGTTTCCTCACATTTCCAAACCCCGAGAAGAGAGTTGAAAATACGACGCGTAGCGGAGTATTTTTGACGAAATTCAGTGGGGGGGGGGGGGGGGGGGGTGATGTGCGATCAATCGCTACTTTCAGAAGGAGGGGGGGGGGGGTAAATTTACTCCCGTTTCCAACCCCTTCCGTTGGGGTTCCCGCCGGTTTTCCTATCCCCGGTTTTCGCCACCTTGGGAATCCCGCTCCACGCCCTCTCTTTTCCCGTCTCCCGAAGACTTCCCGCCCCTGAGTCTCCACTCCCCCCCCCCCCCCCCCTCCACCCCCCCCTCTTTTCTGGATGTTCAAATTAAGAATGAATGTCGCTAAGGATGGAGCCAAATTGGAAATGGTCAAAATAAAGTTTCCTTCATACTTTGTGTGTAGTTAGTCCTTGGGGTGGAAACATTCATGATGATATTTGTTTCACTTCCTGCACTAACCTAGACTTGGGATCAGGGGGGGAAGTTCATGCCCCAAAAATGTATTTTTTGAGGTATTTTTAACCCTGAAAACTGAGATTTTGTTAACTAATTATCTCAAAATGAAAAAGACTGGTTAAAATTCTGCTGACATCCTGGTATAATATCATCCTTCCGCTCCACAAAACTGGCATCGGATTTTCAGTTTGCTCCCCGGGGGCCCCCTGGCCCCCTGTCCTTTGTAAGGGGGGGAACCGCCTTTTTAAAAAACTGAAAATGAGACATCTTTGGCTAAAATAAAATCAAACTGGTATTCATATTTTGATCAAATTTGAAGTTGCAAATGAATATTTCGTCCTTTGTGAATCTTTTGGTACTGAAAAGTTCGCGGGCACTTAATTATTTTTTGCAGAACAAACAATTTACAATTCATACCCACGACAAAATGTTAATTTTCCGTCATTTTCAATGCCCACTTTCTGGAAGGTAAATAATGCTATTTGTAGCAACTTACCACTACACTGTTTCTCTATCATCGATAATTTGAAAATATTTCACTTTTACAGCTTACATGTATAAGCAACTTCAGAAAAAAAAAAATGTTTTGAATAGCACATCCACTGGTGAAACTGTTCATTTATGCAAATAATAACACTCAAGTTTCCGGCCAAAAAAATATATAAAACTGAGTTGTGTAGTCAATTAAACCACATAAATAAAACTTATAATAAACAATTGATGTAATGCATACCATTTATTAAGTAGTAACTTCAAGAACCACTGATCTCAGAGGCAACGAGGAATCACGCCGAATATTATAATTCGTCGGTGCTTTCGTTATGTGCCACCGTGTTGAAACTATAGTTCTCATCCGTCGGAACAGCCCGAAATGGTTTCCTATTCACTGGAAATATTATCTGGAATTGGCTGCAGCGCTAACTACCCAAACAAAATCTCAGTTTTCAGGGTTAAAAATACCTCAAAAAATACATTTTTGGGCATGAACTTCCCCCCCTGATCCCAAGTCTAGGTTAGTGCAGGAAGTGAAACAAATATCATCACGAATGTTTCCACCCCAAAGACTAACTACACACAAAGTATGAAGGAAACTTTATTTTGACCATTTCCAATTTGGCTCCATCCTTAGCGACATTCATTCTTAAAATCTGATGAATTTACTCACCTCAATATAACAGCAATGATCGTTGTTAGTTCCACTCACTGGACATTTGCCGTTAGCTGGACTCAGGTACAAGTCATCTGTCTTTACTATTCTCACGTAGATTGGTAGCAAGGAGTACTGGGAAAACTTCCTTGCGTAACTATTGGCAACTTCGATGACGTCACCTAAAGCCGCATCTAGCTGGTCCAGCGGTATACAAAATTCAGCTGTGCGCACGCTAGGAAAGAAGGAAAGCTATAAAAGAAAAGGCCGATGAGACGATGGAAGTGCGTACTGATGTATGAATGATTATTGTATTTTTTCACTTTGTGATCCTTTAAACCAGATAAACTTCTTCCTCAAGTTTTTCGTTTTTAAGATGCAACCACGACCGCGACCACAACAAGAACGTCACAAAACAATAGGTTTAATTAGTAATACAATATTCTGCACGTGTGTTTTGCATATTTCTTTGCCGTCCCATGCAAAACAAAACGCACTTGCGTTTTGCATTTTCATTTCTTTGCCTTCGTATGCAAAACAAAAAAAATCAAATGTCCAAATTCACGGTATTATGGAGAACGTCAACACGCGAAGGTTAATTTTCCTTTTTTTGTCCTGGACTTGAACTCACGAATTCAGCTCCTGGAAAGTTCGGCCACATTGGACAAATTGAACGTGTTGGAATAATCTCGAAATAGTTTATAGGAACGTTAATTAATTTTTTAAGGAATTTTGCGCGCGAAAAGAAGCCTTAAGAAAACACCGCTGACCAAAACGAAAATGATCGCTTTGCAAGTTGTGAGAGCATGGTTCTCGGTCCCAGCCCTGTCTCTATCCCCCCCCCCCCCCCCCCCCCTTCTTAAAAGTAATAAGCCGCTGGGATCAATTTGGTTATTTGGGTATTTGAAGAATTAGTGACCGTTTTTGTCGCAAACTGTAGTACCCAGTCTCGGGGACACTTTTTGTAGCCAAATTAACGTATAATTTGAACAAAAGAAAAAAAGTCTAAAACCGTTTATTATACATATATCGAACTAAAATAAGAACGAACTAAAAAACTTCGTGTCATTTTAATGCACTTTTTAAGTGAAATTTAACTGTTAAGAGACTGTCAAATTTCCCTCCATTTCGCGAGAAGGCGCGGCCGTCAGTTTTGTGGTCTAGATCTTGGAACTCGGACTTTGTACCTCCCTGGGGGAACTTCCATATAAAAGTAACGGTATGACCGTCGTACACTTTTTGGGATGACATATCGTTCTCTGGTACCGCTTAGGGTGTTAAAATCTAAAATGAAAGCTGTTACAGTTGTCCTGTTATCTTTTAGGCCGGGGTTACATATGAATTCAAGCCACGGGGTTCGTTTCAAAATTTCTGACGATCACCCCCATCACTCCAGTAATTTGGACGCAATATATATCACCCCTGGGGGACAAGGTCGAGTCTTAACAAATTTCGAAAAATATAGGGGTATCCCCACATATTCCAATCTCGTGCCCAGAGTCAACGGTCTCCTCCGTCAGCGGTAGTCGTCCCCAGGTTAGACTCTGGGAGAATGGAATAAATATCGAATTTTTTGATTGGCTGTTCGTGTTACAAGAATGGCAGCGGAAGTGACCAGATTCCAGATTTCTGGGATGATGAATTCCATTCCACAGAGATCCACCTGGCGACGACCAACCGCTGACGGAGGAGACCGTGGACTCTGGGTACGAGATTGCACATATTCTACTCACTGCATGTTTCCCTTGGTGAACTGTAACACATTGTACCACTTCTGTACGTAAGGATGTTCGTGAGAGAACTGGGCAACACCGAAATTTGTGATATCCGGGATTCTGTTAGGGCAACACGATGCACATGTCTGAAGGCACGACGCTAAACAGTCCGTTTGCACGCAAGCCACTTCTGCGCATCCTCTGCCGCCTTTACCGCACCACCAAGAACAGCAGCCGCAGCACGTGGATTGGCGTGTGGTTTTTTTGCCTTTTAAGTACGCAGCATACAAATACCTGTCAAAAGAAATGTATTACAGTCCTAGCTAATAACATAGAGGGAAAAATTACTGAATTTTCTGATTGGTTAAGACAGATCTAGAGGGCATTTTTCGTTAATTTTGGGGAACATTGCCCGAGGACTTCCGAAGAGTGCAAAGTTCACCCAAAGACTTCCGACGATTTCTGAAGATGACCCGAACCCTTCCGAATATTTCCGAAGATGGCCCGAAGATTTCCGAAAATCACCCGAAGTCTTCCGAAGATTTTTGAACGTGATCGGAAGGTCAGCAAATATTTCCGATAGATTCCCGATTAATTTTACTCCGCTTCATGCGATTACCTATACTAATTTGTGTTTTTATAAGTCGGGAATGATCGCGGACCATCGCCTAAATCTGTAGCCTCCTCGCAGACGTTCTTTGGGCTCGCACGCAATCTTTCCTCCAAAGATTGCGTGACGAGCCCAAAGTACATCTGCGAGGAGGCTACTAAATCTGGGACGCATCGGGAAAATAGACTGAACTGTTTTTTATTTTCCCGATTTATCCCCGACTATCCCAGACGATCGGGGACATCTACCTCGTCGTGTTTTCATAAGAGTTGGAAATGGCTGGGACGTTCGAGAAATAACGAAATCCCCGATGGTCTGGGATTTTCTCGACATATGAAAACCAGGCTTTAGCATCCCAGAAAGATGTATAAGCTACGTAATATACGTAATAGAGTAGATGTAGAGTAGATGTCAATTAGCTAATTTGTATTTTTTTTTTCTATATTACTGTAATTGCATACTTTTTTAATCCTACTTTTGTATCTCATTCTAAAATTATTTTCATATTATTATTATGTAATATTCCTATTTTAATTTAAACAATGTAATATTTAACAGAGAAGAGCCACCTCGTGGATCTGTTAATAAATCGTTATTATTATTATTATAATTATATATTGCTTTTATAATTATAGTTATTATTGTTATTATGTTGTTCACAGCATCGTCACACAAACCGGTCTCAGTTGCTGATTCACTTTATGTAAAAGACACGAACGGCCTTAGGCTTGATTTTCGCAGCTCTTTCGAGTCCGGGCTCATTTTCCAGAACAGCGGCTGGTAAACGAGCCTAGAGCGGTCTCTTCCATCTAATAAAAAACAAAATAACACGAAGCCATGCAAAGGTGACAAGGGTGTGGTTTTGTTTTAGCGACAGCGAGATGTCGCCAAAACAAACTGTATTTTTTCCCCAAGTGACGCACGAAAAGTAAATGTTATTCGGCTTATACCTGACTAGTAAGAAGATCATTTAAAAGAAGTTCAGATGTCTGCAGAAACGTTAGACTTTCTAAAAGTCCTTTCCAATATCATTTTTCTCTTACGTTGGTTTTAACTCGACTAAGAGGTCGACTTGTGGCAAGTCACAGAAACAGCTGTGAAAATCTTTGAAAAACACCTAAACCGCCTGGAAAACATCATGGGCTGCGCACCAAGCCAGTCGATTAGCCCTGCTCTCAGTTCTGACGAGCAAGAGAAGAGAAGAGAAGAATACCAGCAGCAAGCACAAGATATGCTGTCAACAGTACGAGTCCGTCCTCTCGTACAACGGAGACGCGCTCGCTTGTCTGGCGAAGAGAAAGGGACCTATTGGGTTTACTGGCGACCACAACGAGAAGGGAATGGACGGCGAAAAGAAGAAGTTGAATTATACCCGGGTGGCCTGTTTCCTTAGGAAAGCAAGACGGAGACATTTTCAAACCAGTGACGGTGATGTATCTTTGGAAGAAAGGATATCATCTATTTAATAGCTGTACTGTTCAAGTTATATATTATCTGTTTGATTTATCATCCAGTGTATATCGCGTTTTTTCCGTTATTACTGTTTAATAGCGAAGAGAGTTAATTTATATCTAATGTTTAGTTTATTATTGTAAAATCTTGACATTTATGCTGAACTATTTTAATGGCCTCGCGGACAAACATATTGTACTGTTTATGCATTGTACTTTCTTTCTAGACATATTTCGCGAAGCGAATGAATAAATAACAATTAAATAGACGATTTCGTTTCTCTGTTATCTATTTGATTCATTTCTCCGTCAGTGACTAACTCGATCGCTCTGAAAATTTCAGCTTGACAAATGAAGCAGGTTCTTATTTTGGAAAAATTCGTGAAACTCGGAACAGGCAGAATGTGCTTTGGAGGTCCATAATCACAATGTATAGTATAAATTCAGATTGCCTATCTACTGCTTAAATGCAGGTACTTATAATCCATCAAATATTTTTCTCGCGCGCGATTGGTCTAAACACGTCATGTGACGCAGCCAAAACTGGGGAATATCCAGTGATATTCCCCAAGTGATATTCCCCAGTTTTCAAAATTTGCGTTTTACTTTCGCACGTACGTTCAGTTTTCGCCTCAAATAAATTGTTTAAAAATTGAATAGAACCGAATGTTTTGAACAGACTAGCAATGTTTTTGAACGCCAACAAAATTATTTTTATGTTTAACTATGTTTAACAGCTTGGCCGAGATCTTCCACGGCAAACAGTCAGAGCGGCCTTGTGAAAAAAATATTTGAAGGATAATAACTACAATAGCCTCCATTTGGCTTCAAAAATATGCTCGGATATTTGTCCTTGGACTATCTGTCCCTCGAAGCTCACAGTTTTCCTCGAGTTTCGCTCTCGGGACTGTTCGCTTCTCGGAACAGATAATGTCCGCGGACAAATATCCCAGCAGATTTCCTTGCCAAATGGAGGCTATTGTTTATATATTCCCTAAGTGATATTCCCCAGTTTTGAAAATTTGCGTTTCACGTTCGCAGGTTCAGTTGTCGTCTCAAATAAATTACCAAATTATATAGAACTGACTGTTTTGAACAGGCTAGAAATATTTTTGAACGCCAACAAAATTATTTTGATATTTTTAACAGCTTCGCCGACCGAGATCTTCCACGGCAAACTGCAGAGCGGCCTTGTGAAAACATATTTGAAGGATAATAACTACAATAGCCGCCATTTGGGTTCAAAAATATGCTCGGATATCTGTCCTTGGACATTATCTGTTCCTCGAAGCTCACAGTTTTCCTCGAGCTTCGCTCTCGGAAAACTGTTTGCTTCTCGGAACAGATAATGTCCGCGGACAAATATCCGAGCATATTTTCGCGCCAAATGGTGGCTATATAAAGATAAAACCCTAGTGTGTGACCATTCAAATGAAAGCTATTGAGCAGTACTTTCATGTGGTACTGTTTATTATGCTGTACAAGGTGGTTCTAATTTGTAAGTCTGTGGATGAAACCCTAGTGTGACCATTCAAATGAAAGCTATTGAATAGTACTCTCATGTGGTACTGTTTATTATGCTGCACAGAGATAATCTTTTCAAAGAAAACATTATTTGACTCAATTGACTTGGGAAAGTATTTGTGTATCCGTATTGTTTTAGCTTTATGATTTTTATTTTGCGTAGAATTAGGCGGAGCGACAAACCCGTATTATAAAACTTACTTTTTTGGCTCAGGATATGGATTCACGAAGAAAGAGAAATACTCCCCTTCCGTGACATCAGTAAACATCGGTTCAAATCTGTGTTTGACGTGAAACGACTCCTTCCCAGGCCACGGAATTCGCACAACGGTCCGCTCCTCCTCAATGTTGTACACGGGAATACAGCGGTAGGTTATCGAGTAGATGATACCCATCGAGCCCAGGCCCACGGCCACCGCGCGGAACACCTCGGTACTTTTTAAGTCAATGGGGCCGCCTCCGAACTGCGCATGCTTGAGTTTCTCCTGACACTGGTCAATGGTCTCGTTTCCATGACTCAGCCTCACTTGGATGCCGCTTGAGATGACGAGGTGAAAACCGACGACTGAAGTGGACTGGGAAGAGTTACGTCAAGTTGTTAGTTACATGTGCACACAGAGTCTCTGGTCGTGGCAGTCACGTGTCGATGTGCACGTGACCTCTGCCAGAGTCTACCCACAAATGCTACAGTATAAAAAACAATCTCTAGGATATGAAACTCGAATCCAGAACCAGCTGATAGTTTCAAATAAAACAAAATGAAGGAAAGACCGACAAGATGTACAGTAGCTTCATGGTAAACATTCAACCAATGAAAAGCAAAATATTAATCCTGTTTCTTCAGATTAACATGCGCCTGATGATGGTTCTGAACTGAATAGAAATATAGCATTTTTAAAACATCAAATATGTCGCTTTTAATTGGTTGAATATTTACCATGAAGCATTATCTCGAACTCCTTCCCCATATCCCCCTTGCCTATACCATAATTCAGCAAATTCCTGAACCATGAGTGCGGCCACAGGCTACTAACAAATGCCACAGTAAAACAATCTCTAGAATATCCTCTCCTCATCTCCCCCCATTGTATATACCATAGTTCCAGCAAAATATCCTGAGCCATGAGTGCGACCACAGGCTACTAACAAATGCCACAGTCAAGCAATCCCTAGAATATCTAACTGCCTTCCCAATATCCCCTCCCCCACCCCCTTTATACATACCATAGTTCCAGCAAAATATCCTGAGCCATGCGTGGATGTGCACGCGACGCCCGCCACAGTCTGCCCAGCGTAGTTTCCCATCATGGGTAGCGCCAGCCCGTAAACCTTGTCAAGTTTTTCGACAAAACGATACACGTGCATACCCCCCTCGACTTCAATGTCCACGTATTCTTTCTGCAAATTGTCGTTCCTGCTCGTCGGCTTTGCGGTTAAAATCTGATTTAAATTTCGCATGTCAATCAGAATGTCACGTGTGCTGGTCAGTCGCGACCACGACGACCCAGTCCCTACAGCTCGCACGCGGTAACCATAGTTGCTGGCAAACCGACATATGGCGGCAAGCTGGCCTGGTGGATCTAACCCTGTGTAATGCAGAACAGTACGAAAAGAATAAATTAACTGTGGTCCCTGCACTATATATTGTACAATTTAATATTATGCACTGATGATAAAGCCTGCAGGCTAAACTAGGAAACATTATCGCAGAAACATTGTTTTCTGTTAGAGCGGGAAGCACGAGAAATATTTTGCTGCTTTGGTGGCTTAGACTACGAGTAGCCCCTAATTTTTCTCAGATCGAGCGGGCGGGCGCGCGCGAAGCGCGTGGAAATATCCTCGCGCGAGAAGACGCGACGCGAAGAGGCGCGAAAAATTAGGTTCCACTTGCTTCGCGCGCGCCCGCCCGCTCGATCTGAGAAAAATTAGGGACTACTCGTAGTCTATGGTGGCTAAACTAGTAAAATTGTTTTCTCCGTGGCTAAACTGAGAAACATATGTTTCGGAAGCAAAATTTGCGTCCGTGAAGCAAAAACCTTTTTGACTTGATTCCTGAAAACATTTTCTTGCTTCCGAGACGCAAAATGTGCTGCTGAAACAATGTTTCTCTCGTGGCTAAACTATGAAACATTTGCATCCGCAGCGGCATTATTTCTGCAACAACTGTTTCCTAGTTTAGCCAGGCCCTATTAATTCCCCAGCAGAAAAAACACGCGCGCAGCAGTTCACGTGCATTGGACCAATGAGAAGCTTCGAAAAATTTAACGGACCAATCAGCCGCCGAAAATGTGTACTCTTGCAGTCGTGGCGCGTTGTTGAGTCAAGCGTCCTGCAAACTAAACATGCTTCAAAATCTCATGAAACCAAAAAATATCATTAACAAAAATAAGTTATGACTTGCTAATGTTTAGCAGAACATTCTTAGAAAAATGAAACAAATTTTATCAGTAACGGTCGGTACAAAAAGCACAGGTTGTTTGTCAGCTGTTTACTCTTTGATGGTTGATTGACAACTAGGTGTGAGAATGGCCAGGCAACTTCCGAGAAGAAACATACTTAATATATTTAGTTTCCTTTTATTATTTTCTTCGATTTTTCTACTGTCAAGCATTTTACGTATTTCCGCTATTGCGCAAAAACTGTGATTCTATAATATGCAAATTTTCCTCATTAGTACAGTTGAACCCCTATTCAGCGGCCACCTAAAAAGCAGCGGCCAACCCCTATTAAGCAAAAACTTTCCATTTCCCCGAGGGTGGCCGGGGTTCGACTATACTCACAAAAATCTACGTTGTATCGGTCTCTGTTTGATGTACAGCAAATCAATCAGAACACGTGTTACACTTTACCTGATTTCAAAGCAAGATCTATTTCTCTATCCTCATTGATGTCCACCAGTGTGCGCGGAAACTTGCGAATCACACCTCTCACGGGTTTGATTATGTCAATCAAAGGCTGCACGCTCTCCAGGCCATCATAATTGTACCAGACTCGCCGATTAGTGTACGAACACGTCCGAATGCATGGAAAGTAGCACTGGTTGTACTGTCGAGTGGTGTAGCAGCAGTCGATGGAATTCCCCATGGCGAAAATGAACAGCTAGGGTATCTGAAACGATCGGAAAACGAAAAATGTTGGATTTTTGGAAACTGAAACTCGTGATGTTCAGGTGGAAAGGGGGCTGGGGCACAGGAGAAAGAGGGATGGGGGGAGGGGAAGGAACCCTCCTGAACGTTTGGCTGCGGTCTCGGTATTTTTTTAAAAGGAGCTGGGTTTTAATGCACAGCCCATAGCACTGCAGGTGAAGCTTGAAAGACGGTGGAGGTGGTTGGGTCAAGTGTGCAGAATGCCATCTTCTCTTAACCCTTTCACTCCCAGAGTCAGACCTTGAGTCAATAAATGTGGTTGTAACTTTTGATTCTGTGGATGAAATCCTAGTGTGTGACCATTCAAATGAATGCTACTGAGAAGTACTTTCATGTGGTGCTGTTTCTCTTTTAATAATTCTGCAAAATGAAATTCAAGATTTTTCCTTCAGTTTTGAACTTAGCACTCTTGGGAGTGAAAGGGTCAAACAACCCTTCACTGAATGCCACAGGGTAAGGGGAAACGCGGGCGCCCAAAAGAGCTGCATGAAAGAGAGCAACGTGTCTTTCGAAACAGCTGAACTTGTAATGCTAAGACCGAAGCCAGTGGTACATGGTTCCTTGTGAAGGTCTCATGTGCCCTGTGGCATGAAGAGGACTGAGCGAGCGAGTGCTGGTGAATATTCATCCACACTGAGGTAATGTTTTGTATACAAACCTGTGAAATAGTCGATCTCAAAATTTTTGTTTTATTTTACGATGAAAGATTAACAAATCTTTACAAAATCGGATCATGAAGCCCCACTCCTCCTTTGACATATTTGAGAAGGCATTTTCCGCGCGTTGCCCTTTGCCTCTGTTTCAAAACGAGGCATGGAACAAAACCGATGAAACGAGTATGATTTGCATGTGAATGAACATGTGAGTAAATCATTTTCATATGCATGGAACAGAAAAGTTGTGTGCCAGGACTTGTTAGAAATGGCCTATTGATCGATAGTAAATAAAACATTTCGTACTGCATTTTTAGGCGATTCCACGACGGAAGGGGGTACAGCTGATGACGCATTGAGGTACAGCGGCCACCGTCGCTTGTGGGAACAAGGCATTCGAGCTTGGTAAACCAATCCGAGCACTTTTGACTGGTCTGGTATCATTTTTATTTCGTTCGTTCCAGAACCGGAATAGTGCTGCACGTGTTTCAATTTACAATTTGGTTTGACGCAATAAACATAATGTTTTTCAAAACGAAAGGGTTAAAGGTTAAAATGTTATATTGTACTTCATACCAGCTTGACTTGTTATCAGACAGCGTGTGTCTCGGTCGATACAACATCAAATGCTAATATTCAGCGCTGAGCGCCATATGAATTCCTTTGTAGCTTCGTAATGAGAGGGCGGTCAAGTGTAACAAACAAACAGTTGTATTTCAGCACGTTTTTAGCTACGATTTCAAAATTTCTACAGCTCCTACAGGCACATTTGATCATAGCTCACATCGAAAACAAATTGCAGCATGTCTTATATATATGCGAAATCTCGAGAAATCAACTAGGAGCGGTTTGACAGGAAAAAAATATAGTGGAATCCCGATTTCTCGAACCCTCGATTTCTCAAAAATTCCAATAACTCGAACCACTAGTCGTTTGTTGGATTTGTTTCACTGTAATTTCACCCCCGATATTTCGAACCATTGATTTCTCGAACCAATTTTCGTTTCCCTTGGAGGCTCGAGAAATCGGAGTTCCACTGTATGACTACACTACAAGATTGACAAGATGCATGTATATGCAAATTAATTGTAACGACATGCTTTTAGCCGGCATACTTTTAGCCGTACGTTCAAAGTACGACCTCGTCAATAGTCTCACAAATAGAAAACTTAAGTCAGTAAAACTTACCTTAGTATAAAGATCTAGAAGACAACACATATTCGGCAGACCATCTTTAGCGGTGAAAGTTTGCATAATACAAGTGTTAGATCAGTTCTGATATTAATTGTTTTGTAAGTTAAAACAATCTATTGTATTGGTTAAGAAATTACGTCAAAGCGACACGCAAGAAGAAAACAGTTAGTCCTCGCAAAATACGGTTGCTCAATAACATATCAACAAAAAACAAAAACAACACAACTTGAAAATAAAATCATGCTGTTTGCCATCGTCTCTATATCCTTATTTGGTTTTCCGTAAGCGAGCTAAATTTTACTAATGTTTTCAAACATTGGAAAACAATTATTCAGTCCGGCTGAAATTCGTTGTTTGTGAGTTACCTGTTTAGTTGTGTTTTTTTTTTTACAGTTTTATATAGGACCTCCACAGACTAGAGAGATAGTTGTCGTTAACTATTTAGTTGTCGATCATAAAAGTTAAGTACGTTGTCGACAACTATCTCTCTAGTCTGTGGAGGCCCTTATATTAGAGCTTTTAAGCCACATTTCGGCTATTAAGTTTTACATGAGATTTTTCAAGAGTCTTCCGCTAGCCTGGGATAGCCTGCGTCGCAGACGGAATTAACCGGCGGTCGAGTTCGTCTGCGACGCAGACTACTGCTAGGACAGTAAAAAAAAAAACAACAACAACAAAGTGGTCCTATCCTGGCCTGGAATCAGACAACTGCAATTTGTTTTTTGAGCTACCGGTAATTTAATTCAGTTGATGAAGTTTCGATCGCACGTCGCAGCCTCTCTGGTCTATATGTACTTTATACGGGATACTTTTGTATCAGTCGAATCCTGACATCTGTTAACAACTGCCGATTACTTCATTGCCCAAGATTCGTTCAATTTCGGTTTCCGGTTTTCAGACCGTTTTTTTTTTTTGGGGGGGGGGGGGGGGGGGGGTTATTCGGCTCCTCTCCGTTACTTTATAAGAGTATTAAAGCCATGACAATAAAACATGGAGGGTTTGTAGTACGTCCAAAAATGTTTCTTTTGACGTATGCAACATGAGATGATGACGTCATACGACGTAGAATTACGTCATGATTTCCGAACAGCCGCCATCGTGATCCGCCATTTTTAGGATTTCTTGATTTTTCTAAAACGTCAGAAAACCACCAAAAATGACTCAAAAATAATGAAAGCCAATAAAAGAATGCTAAAATGATTTAACAAGATAAACGTTATTGCAAGTAAGTTATATTCTTCCTTTTAAAAAGGAAAATTCCAAATTTGGACAAACATTCCAAAATATGGTTGCCATGGTAATTGCAAGTTCCCTCTGGTCATACCAAATTGATCCCAGATAAATTTTAGATAAAAAATCGAAAAGTTTGGTGGTTTTTATTTCAATATTAAAAACGTTATGAACGGTCAAAGTCGAGATAAAAAAAATGGCATATGTTTAGTTTACAGGACGGTTGACTACTCAATGTGCCAAGACTGCAAGCGTGCTAAATTTACATTCGCATCTTCAATAGTAGCTAAATGTTTGTAATTTTTTTCTATTTCACTAGCATTGCAACTTAGGAGTTGCCCTACAAACTCGAATGCGGGATAATGAATATCGAGCAAAATTTTAAAAATGAATAATGAATAACTCAGAAAAAATGAATGGAATAATGAATAAGTGAGATGCAATTATTCAGCTTCCACCCAAGAGCATCTGGAACTAGGTGTGAACATCCCTTTTAAAGCGGAACTTCTTGTTTAACGGATGATCAACGGGATATATGCCTAACTGCCATTGGTCAGCTCTTAAATTTTTTATTTTTTATTTTTATTTTATTTTATTATTTTATTTTTTTATAATTTTTTTTTTCAGCTCTTAAATTACTATTTTGACAAGTTGGCAGTTGGCGTCAGCATTAAAATGAGATTCATACCAACTGCCGCACCAGACGTTTCTCTGGCGCGTCGCTTCGACATGGCGGACAATTCAGCAAAGATGATCGCCAATATGGCAAGGGTTCTCGCCATCGTTCACATTATTATTGGGTTCCTACTCCTCGCTTTCGGCATCGCAGATCTTGTTGTGATGCTAAGTTGGTCGGGTTATCCAGACCCATGTTTTGGTATTTGGATCGGTGTTTGGGTAAGTAAGTTCTGTTTCATGCGGAAGTGCTTTGTAATTCTGAAAGCGTGTAAGGCTAATAAGCTACAATATTTGTGTAGAATATCTATAAGGTCATCGCAGCGTTGAGGCAAATATTCAATTTTTATAAAATCTCTGTCCCTCACGTAAGATTTAATTACAGTGTGGAACCACTACTTTGGGACACCTCCATTAAAGGAGACACCTCTTTTATTTAAGGGTACACAAACATTTGTCCCAGCAAAATTAACGCTCATATAATATTTGTCACCTCTATTAAGGGACATCTCGAACTATTAAAGTCGGGACACGTCTATTAAAGGGACACTTCTCCTTGTCCCGAGGGTGTCTCCTTAATGGAGGTTAGAATCCTCTCTGGCTATTAGTCTATATTGCTTGTGTTTATCATAGTGACCTCAGGCGCTCGATCCTGGTTCTCTTGCTTTTTTTTCGCTTTCGTCAACGACCTTCCCCCGGGCCTTCCCCTACATGTGAGCTCTGCTAAAATTGATCTATATACAGAAGAGACGACGTTAACGTCCTTTTCTATCTACGAATCCATTGATCTTTTACAAAGTTCACTGAAAACAGCAGTATCTGAGGTCGTCCAGTGGGCAACAGCCATTAAACTTCCTCTTAACGAGAACAAGACTAAAGCTCTTACCATTACTGGTAAGCGACTTTCAACCAGAATTGATCATGACCTTGCTGTTGCTGGCAATATGTTCGATGTGCAAAGCTTTTGGGACTAGAAATCGATCACGAACTAACATTTATTCACATTTCGACAAATTATGTAAAACTGATTATCGCAGCTGATAGATAATTTAAAGAGGATTAGATATTGCTTACCTTTAAAACATGGACTTCTTTTTTATAATGCTATAATAAGGCCGGTAATAGATTATGTAAGTTTGGTTTCGTCCAACTGTGATAAAAATTGCCTTAACCGTGTTCAAAAGCTGCAGAAAAGAGCTGCTACTGGAGTTAATTGAGACGCCGAAGCTGTCATGCCTCCTCTGTCAAACTGTTCATTACAATTACCATTTTTCGAACAGGCTAAGCTAGTAAAGTGCTGTGTTGGGTATGAGCGTTTACAGGGGCATGTTTTTCCACGTATCTTAAAGTTTTCTTAAGCTTACTAGCGAGACTCATTCACGGCAGACTCAGAGATATGCCAACTTCAATATAATCCGTGCAGTTGTCAAACGCCAAACTGAAGGAGGAAGAACATTTACTGTGACTTGTCAACCGTGGAACAGGTTACCACTCTCCATGCGGAAAATGGGCTCATTTAATTATTTTAGAAACTCTGTTTGGAAAAGCATTTTTAAAGATCAGCAGCTTTTAAATCATTTAATTCTGTAATTTAGCTACATGTGTCTTTTTATTCTATCTTGTATTTTCTTTTTGTCCTGCATAAGTCTTAATGTTTAGCCATAATTTTAATATTCTTATTTTATTTTATTTTATATCTTATGTAGGAGGGCCACTGGTTTGTTAGTATTTTCGTACTAGTTTAGTGCTACCCTCGTTAAATAAAGTATTTACTTACTTTCTTACTCTATAAGGGCGTCTTTAAAGCTAATGAATACAATAGCCGTTTTACTATTCTGTTAAACAAAGTGAAAGATTGTTTGATGATTTCCAATTTAACTTGTAGTTCATTTTAAACTTCAGAGAGGTTGCTTAAAACGGCGAGCTTAGCGGAACTCGATCGAGAGTAGCGAGGAGGATGTATTTGACAAGCCGATCTGCGTGCAGTCGACGTTTCCTATTTCCTTTGCTTCACGAACGAGGAAAAGGAAATAGGAGACGTATACACGCAGGCTATGAACAGATCTGTGACATCTGCATGTACTATTGACTTAAAGTCACGTTTCCAATATTTGTTGTTTCTATTTGAGATTATAAAACGCTTGGGCATGAGGATTCTGCTATTTTAACTGTATGTTGCTTTATCTACAAACGTCGATGTTTTTCTCTCCTAAATTATCAAGATTAGAACATTGACTTGTCATCCGGCAAAGTCTTTGTTATTCAAATTTTCCAATAGATTACGTCATAGATCTTTCCGGCTGTTGCTTTTATTTCAGTACTCCATCTGCGTTCGCAGGTGTAGGGCCACTTAATTAGCCAAATGAAAACCAATTATTAGCCAAATGAAACCCCCGGGGGGGGGGGGGGGACTCCTTTAGGAGACAGTAAGGAAATAGTAGAACTCTGCACGCAGGCTACTAAAAGATACCTTTCCAAAAAGACAGACAAACAAGAGTTATAGTGACTTTATTAAGTTGCAACAAGAGTCTCTTGGTTGCAATCGATCTCCGGTAATGAGACCATCAACACAGTGTGACGGTGTTTTTTTTATATAGTTTGTGTTTCTGTTGCAGATGTGCATCGCAGGAGGTCTGGGTATCCCTGGCACTCGCAAAGAGCGAAGAAATTCCCGCGATTGTTTGGTAAGTTGAGAAACTGTAAAATACTACTGACCCGAAACCGCATCTTCGTAGCCTTGGATAGAAATATATAAAAAAGTGCCCATGAATCTACCTAGACTGCGCATGCGTGCAGATGTCTCCTATTTATAGGAAACGAGCGCCCCGCATCCCACTCCTTAATAAAGGAACTATGTCACGATGTTAAGGCATTTTTGCGAAGTGCAAAATCACCTTCACATCGAAGAAAGCCTCAAAATAACAGTTTACTAAGGGCCTCCACAGACTAGGCCAATTGTTTATCGATAACTATTTAGTTAGTAGTAATAGTAGTAGTCAGAGTAGTAATAGTAGTAGTAGTAAATCTTTATTTAAGCAGGGTGTCGATCATAAAACGTTGTCGATAACAAAAAAGCCAGTGTGCGAAGCTAGTTGTCGATAACTAAGGGCCTTAGTTATCGATAACTAGCTTCACACACTGGCTTTTTTGTTATCGACAACTTTTTATGATCGACAACTAAATAGTTCTCGACAACTGTCTCTCTAGTCTCTGAAGACTCTTACTCACTGCTTGATTTCAACTCACTATACATGTTTTCTGTTTTCGTTTCGTTTAACTCCCAGGCTGGCGTGTTCATGGGTTTTTCGATCACATCTGCTGTGTTTGGTGGTATAATCATCATCTACTATGGCATCTCCATTGCAGTCATTTCTCATTATAAAGGCTACTTCAACCATATCAGGTACTACAGGCCGTCAGGGCCATCATTTTCATTTTATTTTGATTTTTTAGTATATTAGTAGTTTAACCCTTTCACTCCCTGAGTCAAACCTTGAGTCAATAAATGTGGTTCTACCTTTAAGTCTGTGGATGAATCCCGAGTGTGTGACCATTCAAATGAAAGCTATTGAGCAGTACTTTCATGTGGTACTGTTAATTATGCGGTACAAGGTGGTGCTAACTTTCAAGTCTGTGGATAAAACCCTAGTGTGTAACCATTCACATGAAAATTGAGCAGTACTTTCATGTGGTACTGTTTATTATGCTGTACAGGGTTGGTTCTAACTTTCAAGTCTGTGGATGAAACCATAGTGTGTGACCATTAAAATTAAAGCTATTGAGCAGTACTTTCATGAGGTATTGCTTTTTTTGGACAATTTAGCAAAATGAATTGAATATTTATTCCCTCAGTTTTGAACTTAGACAAGTTAGCACTCTTAGGAGTGAAAGAGTTAAGTACCTAGAATAATCGCCTCGCTCCAACTTCTCCTCTTCCTCCCCTTTCGTTTATCCCTTCTCATTCAAGTTAATAATTTACACCTTGGATAAGAAACAAGCTTTGATTTATTCGTTACATCAGAAAAACACAGGTTTCATTAGTTTTTCTATAGTGAAGCTCATGTATTTGAATCTTTCCTTTATATTTCTTGGAGCTCTCTAATTAGCACATTAGCACGTCCAGCAAGAATACAGTATTTGAAATAATCACCCCCCTCGATTAATCGCCACCCCTCGAATTATAACCGCCCCCATTTGGAGCGAAACAAAAAATCGTCCCCGGCTACTATTCGAGGAAATACGTCAAGCAAATTGTTACGCGCATTAGAAAACTTATGTTGAATTTGCGCAATAAAAATCAATAGTATTATAATATACTAACCATGGGATAATGCATTTTCAAGCAATTTGATTGGTTCCCTACTCATGGTCTCAGAGGCATTATACCCTCTCTACCTTATTTGGAAATGCCGCGAAGTTCAAATGTTTTTGTCTCTGGGAATAAATGGCGGAATATTTTCGTCTTTTTCCAATTACTTCGGAGAAATTCAACATTTTCCCTGCAATTTGTATATTATAAAACAATTATTCGCCTCTCCCCTCGACTTCGTCTCGGGGAATACTTCCATATATTATGACGGGGGTGATCGTCTGAATTTTGGAAAGGAACCCTTAAAAGGTACCAGAATCTCGTTTTGTGGGCGTGGCTCGAATGCATTTTCACGAGGAACTAATTCTAAGGCAAAACTAGCAGGCATCTGTCGGACAAAGTCCATAGATTTAGCGCGCTGTAAAGGTTGTTGTTGGTTGGGCGCAGCGTTTGCTGTGGCTAAACAGTCCGATTTGAGATTTGAGATTTGCAAATACGATCACAGTTTTGACAGGTGAACTGTGCCTCGTGCAAAGTTGTCGAGAGCTCGCAACTGGCCTTCCTCTTCGCTCTTTCCACCTCCGCTGCCAGAGTGATGTGCTGTTCTCCAACGAGGATTGCTCGACTGCGCATCTCCGCTCTCCAGGTCTCTCTGTCACTAGCCAGTGCCTCCCACGTCCCTGCGTTCAAGCCGTAGTAGTACCGGAATATAGCCATTTTGATTTTAATACCCCTAAGCGGTACCAAACCAAAAATGTGAACCCCTAAAAGGTACGACGATCACCCCCGTCACCTTTAAAACCGACGACCCCCCGGGGATTTGAGCTGAGCTTCGAAGCCACACATAGTAATGAATTCACTTTCAGCGCTCAAGAGCCACTATATGCCTTAGGAGAGATAAGTTATGGGTGAAACATTTTTGCATGAGGCGTACGTGAGCTGAAAATGGACATTTGCCAGCGTCGCTGAAGGGGAGTTGGGTGGAAAAACTTGTAGAAACTGTCGAGTCGAGAAGACGTACGAGAAGAGAGTGATTCTGCATGCGAGGGCGTATTAAAAGTCCTAAGAATCTCCATGGGGACTTCTACGGCCAATGGGGTATTTGCCGCAGAAGCTCGTAGTTATCCGATCGGGTGAAATGTCACTTTTACGCGAATGAAATTGAGAGAACGACGCTATCTCTTTCTTTTCTTACGGACAACTGATGTCGTCTGGTGGTGTTCCTTTGAGGACCGTTCCAATGCAAGCAGGCGGTGGCATGACTGCAGTCCAAGCTGCCGCACCAGGGTCACAGGACAGTCAGCCTCAAATGGTAATGGTACCCGTTTCTGGAGCGATGGGAACAGGTTACCAACCTCAGGTTCATTGCTTCAAATATTGACCAATTACAGCTAAACTTAAGCCTTGATCTCTGCAATGTCTCTAACTGGTTAACAGCGAACGGTCTTTTCCTCATACTTGATGAGTTGCCAAGCAGACTTGGCCTCCTGTCCAGATTACGCGGATGTTTAACCACGGAAGCAGCAAACAAGATCTACCTATCCATGGTGCTGCCGATACTAAGCTATTGTGATACGTGTTTCTGCCCTCTGGGAAGCACCAACAGAAGGGCTCTTGATCGACTGCAAGGACGAGCTGCGAAAATCGTATACGGATTTAAACCTGATATAGCCACTGAAACAATTCTTGAGAACCTACGGCTGGATGCCTCTTGAAAATTCCATGGACATACACTGTGTTCTGTCGGTTAATAAGTGCTTGGTCGGACTGAAGGGGTTACCCTGTTTAAGAGGCTGTCTCTGTTAAAACCGACCAGTCGATTTTTCTTCGAAATTTGGATTTTTTCTCATATGCTGGGATTTTGAAGCCTTTACCAAAGTAATCACTAAAATGAGTTTTTATTTCATCAAAAATTCTAACTGGAGTTATTTATGATCGATCAAAGTTTGGGCCGGTTGGCACTAATTTCGGGCCCCCCGGAACTGCAAAAATGACGCATATTGCCGTCGCCGTGAAAAAATAAATATTCGTCCTAAAGATCCAATTCTTTTTTTAATCTATATATATATCATAGAAGTTTGTTCAGACTGTTGCAATTAGAATTCAATTGTGTTACTTCGGCGGTAAAAATTAGATTTTCTACCACACCTAAACGAGTTTTGAACGAAACACGAAAATAGCTCAACTTTGAGGGCAAATTTTAAAAATGTGGCACCTGTTTCAGACTGCTTAACTACATAAACAAAAACTAGAAATGACCGTTAATTCGAAACTAAAATAAAATTTGTCAGCACACTACATTTGCAACACTAACAACTGTTTGAATTTTGGGAAATTCTGAAAATGTAACAGAAACGAACACATTCGCTCTCACAGTGTGTTCGGAGAAATTCACTTACTATAATCTCTTATCTGGCTTTCTGATGTAATTTTTGGTCTCTTCAGTAATCCTTGATTCCTATTAAGTAACGTCAGAACTCTAAACGTGTCCCTCCAGCTATATCGTTACCAACTAAAAGATTTACATGTAAGATACGTTCATCATTGAGATCTGTATCGAGCGTGACGGTCACATCACAACGTAGCAAGAACGGTCTTCTTTGCATTACTGACCATAATATTGTTCGAAGCCGCTTTGATGATGTAGATTAGTCTTGAATAGTTTGTAGAGGCATCTTGACGACTACTATTACACCACATGAACAGTAAATAGAGCCGCGCATCGAAGGATGGAAGGAAGAAAGGAATGCTGCGATGTTTACATGTGTAATCGTTCCCAGTCCCCTTGCGGTTTCGATGCTGTTACATTTTCAGAATTTACCAAAATTCAAACAATTGTTAGTGTTGCAAACGTGGAGTGCTGACAAATTTTATTTTAGTTTCGAATTAACAGTCATTTCTAGTTTCTGTTTATGTAGTTAAGCAGTCTGAAACAGGTGCCACATTTTTAAAATTTGCCCTCAAAGTTGAGCTATTTTCGTGTTTCGTTCAAAACTCGTTTAGGTGTGGTAGAAAATCTAATTTTTACCGCCGAAGTAACACAATTGAATTCTAATTGCAACAGTCTGAACAAACTTCTATGATATATCTATAGATTAAAAAAAGAATTGGATCTTTAGGACGAATATTTATTTTTTCACGGCAACGGCAATATGCGTCATTTTTGCAGTTCCGGGGGGCCCGAAATTAGTGCCAACCGGCCCAAACTTTGATCGATCATAAATAACTCCAGTTAGAATTTTTGATGAAATAAAACTCATTTTAGTGATTACTTTGGTAAAGGCTTCAAAATCCCAGCATATGAGAAAAATCCAAATTTCGAAGAAAAATCGACTGGTCGGTTTTAACAGAGACAGCCTCTTAAATATCGATAATTATTATTATTATTATTAGGTTGAGATGCCTCCGTCTTATGGACATGGACAGTACATGAAGGTAGAAAACGAACAGGAATAACCGGCTTGACTGGTAGGCTAACCTGTTATCATATGATATTGAACAATGCTTAGCGCGCGTTCTTCGAAATATGGATGTACAAAGGAAGGCGAGAGACCCGGGGAGAGAGAACATGAGAGAAGCGTGGGGAGGGGGGGGGGGGGGGGGGGTTGGTTGTTGGGAAATGGGCTTTATGTAGGAAAATATTAGGTAATACCCCCCTCCTAAAGGAGTGAATTTGGTTATTGCCCCCCCCCTCTAATCAGTCAGAAATTATGTACGCACCTCCCCCCTCACAGTATACACATACCTTTATACAAGTACCTGCATTTTCTGTACACGCACCTGTGGATTAAAATCTTATAACAGAAAGAAGAGCTCCTACTACATGTTTAATTGTTGGACATCCGCGTCTGGAACAAATATCACCTCCGTGGCAATGTACAATAGAGCCATAGCAGAAGGAAAAGAGCATGTGTGTTTTTTTTAGGAACATTTTTCGGTCCCCACTTTATAAATAGGTATGGATTCACCAATGTAATATGTACTTACCCCTCCTGGTAAGTATTGCACAGTCCCTATAGTTTAGCGCGTGCAATTACGGGCCAAAATTATTTTTTACCTGGTTCATCTGACTCTTTTAATAATTATTTCGACCGGAAAACGAAGAACATGAACATCGATATTACGCCGCGAATGTCTATGACTACACTGGGTCTGATCGAAACCAAATTTACCGGCGGAAATTTGGAGAACAATTCGTCTCAAGTTCAAAACAATCTCCTTCGATTGCAATTGAAGCCAGCAGCAAGAAACGTAGACTTTCTAAAAGCCCTTTCCAATATTATTTTTCCCTTTCGTTGGTTTTGGTTTCCTCTCGCGACGTTCCTCGATCGTTGTCGCGCGTCGCCCGGTCTCGCTCGGAAGACGACTTGTGGCAAGTCTACAAGAAACGACGAAAACCAATAAAGCAAAGTACGAAACCTGGTCCCAAGCCGTTTAAGTTTACATTTACATCAATCAGGAGAGTTTTGGAAAACACATCTTGGTTTGAGTGCGGCCACCACCAAAATTTGGCACTTGCGAATTTTTTGCAAATTTTTCCTCGCCAAAAATTACAAAATTTTTTATGTAAACAAAATTGGCTGTAGTGCGACCCGTACCTTACCTCCCTCCACAAAAACCCGGCAACATTTATTAAATTCCAATTCGATGTGAAATCCGAGGGACACAGCCAGGTGTGTCAGTTCAGTCGTAAGTGTCATTGTCATTAAACACTGAGCTGTTTTATTATTATTATTTTTAAATTGCTTGTTGTGTTATCTGCTAGGAGACTGGCGTCGAATAGTAGAGCACATGGTCTAGCTCACTCAGGAGCTCACTATACCGTAAAAGCTCTATTAAGTCCCCGCGTGGCTTATTAATTAATTTCTGGACTCAAGAAGGACAGGGGGGAGGGGATTCCAAATTATAAATTTCGGAGAAAAATCAAAATTAACTTTTCCAACTTTAATTGCAGCACCTAAAACTTAACACATAACGGCTTCTGTGTAATTCACAGTTATACAAATGCAACGTCATTTTAGTATCCTAAATCAATGGGTTTTTCAGTCAACATGACAATGTGAAAGGAGTTTGGTGTTTGACATCTGTCTACGGTTTCATAGGGGGGTAGGGGGGGGGGGGAGGGCTTAATATAGAGGGGAGCAGTACACATTTTCTCTTCCAAAGGAGGGGGGGGGGGGGGTGAGGTTATTATAGGAAGGGGGGAGGTTAATAGAGCTTTTACAATAATCGTTTACATAACACTCAAAGCATGTGTACATATTTTAACTTTTCTTTCTTTAGATTCCAGTCAAGACTTGAGACAGGCATACAAGTTTGATGGGATGATGGACTGCGACAGAAAGTTAAAACATAAACAAAAGCTTTAGTGTAACTTTTAAGCTGCTAACATTTTGGTATTATACTTTGTATCACTGTCTAGCATAGATCTGAGATATATTATTTTAAACTAAGTTATAGAACCTTGATCAGTTGTTCATATGACATGCGAGGGACTTGTACACTTAATATAAAGTGCTCAGAAAATCCTTGGAAAGCGACCTAGCATCTAAGATCAGGTCTATTTTAATCTTAAATAAAGTTGTAGAACCTTGATCAGAGTTTTTCAGTCTAAACCCTTACTATTCTTTGTTAACCCTATTCGGCCTGGGCTTTTTTAACGTTCGTGAACCTGGGAGGGGGTATCTCGTCAATTATGACGTCATATCACGCCAAAATGCGGTCATATATTTAATAAATCCGCCATCTTGGATACGCCATCTTGGATTTCAAAAAAAAAAAAAAAAAAAAAAACGCTTGGATTTCAAGATTGTTCCGAAATGCCAGGAAGTCTCCAACTTTGATTTCGAAAAATTGAAATAAAATATAGGAATGCAACAACTGAAAGAAAGCGAAAATCTCAAAATTAAGCTGAACACGATACACCAAATTTGGGCAAAACGACCTTTAGCTCAAAACGTATCGACGCTATGAAAATGAAACTTATATGGTGTGTAAAGCATCCAAACATGTTTATTTTAGTAACAGTCATATGTCAAGTATGACGTCATATCACGTCAAAATGACATCATGCATTTAAAATATTGTTATGAAATGTCAGAAAATCTCCAAATTTGATTTGAAAAAGCGAAAAATATATAAGGAGCCAATACTGTAAAGATTTTGGAAGAAACCCTTCGAAAACGCGAAAATACACCAAATTTGGATAAAACATCTTGTAAGACAAAATGCCTCCGAGATAATTTTTAGAAAAAGTCACAAAATTTGGCCATAATTTTTGAATGCTCTTTAAATGTCTTTATCACTTTATGTAAGATAAATTTGAAATTAGCGGGCTTTCTGCCCCTCCCCCACCCCTCCAGGCTAGTCTGTCCATAGACGTTTTTTTTCGTGCGCCGCTATCGCCCAGCATCTTACGAAAAAAAAATAGACGTCTGTACAAAGTGCAGACTTAAAGGGCGGGAGTTAACCTGAATGCCATTTTTCCGCCACTTAACATGGGTTTAATGGAAATATCTTGTTTACGTTTCAAGCAATCCAAAAACTCTCTGCTCAAAACATGAATCTATGTTATGGGGTGTAAAGTTTTTGGTGATTTTTTGGTATTTTTGGGAGGAAATAGTTTTTCTCAAAGGAGTTGTAAAATTTAGGGAAATAAGAAATATTGAAGATTTAATGTAGTTTTAAAATTAGAATTTGAAGTTAAAAATTAGTAGATTGACATTGGTGTTCCAATTTTTTTTCTTTCCTTCTATCCCTTCTTTAAACCTCTAAAAATTTCATTTAAATTCACGTCTACCCCCACCTTAAAGGGACACTGTCCCGGCGTATTTGCTCAAAACTGTTATAAATGCATGAAATGGTCTCTAAATCTATGGAATAAGAACTTTATAAACTCTAACTAAATGATAAAACGCAATTTCTTCGAGAAATTCCATACTGCAACAACATTTTTTCAAAATTTCAAAGATTTCCGAGCCAAATTTGAAACTTTGAAAAACTGACATCCTAACGTTTTTTCAAAAATCCATATTGCAATCCATTTCCATCCTCGCTGTCGTTTGTCATCCTCACTTCCTAATGGGTTCCTGTCATTTGTCGAGTGCTATTCTACAGAATTAAACCATTATTGTTCAACTTCCTATGATCTAGATATGCCTCTGAGCTTCCCCAAATCATGCTAAAATCAGGACAGTGTCCCTTTAAGTGCAGACTACGCATTCATGCTTTTGTGAATTTTGGTCATTCGTCGTTTTGCTTGGACTAATTATCATTATGTGATTACTGAAGTATCGAGAAGTACACGTAAGTGAGGTTTTTTCAAACGAATAAAAGTTGATAAGACGGCACATGCGCTGAGCCGTGAAATAAAGTAGGTTGTAGATCATGCAAATTTCATGGTTCCCCCGTTGATGACGTAGCTCATGCTTTCAAGTCACGCAATTTTAAACGCAACGTTGTAAACATGGCGGACAATTCAGCGAAGATCGCCAACATGGCCAGGATCCTTTCCATCACTCACATCATTGTTGGGTTCCTACTGTTCTGTTTCTGCATCGCAGATCTTGTTGTGGGTTACTATTGGACGACTGATAATGCAGCTTTTGGTATTGGGACCGGAGTGTGGGTAAGTATAAATAAAGTTCTGTTTGCGTATGACGTCTGAGTATTAAATCAGTTTATTTCATGCGGAAATACTTTGTAATTCGAAATGCGTGTGCATTGTTAAAAGGTGATAATTTCTAATAAGGCCCAGTTCAGACTTCACATGAGCCGAATCGAATTCGAATTTAGGCCGACCCAAACTAATTTAGACCATGCTGATCAGACGCCGAGCTTAATTCAGCCGAAGTTAATTTAATACGGGAAAATTGCTGTGACAATAATTCATGCCGTTTCGTCTGCAACAGCCGTTATTAAGAACGGCTGAGCCGATCTGAATTCAATCAGCTATTCTCCGAATTGATTCAGACGCCTTACTTCACATGAACGAGGCCTTCCAAGGGGTAAAAGGCCCTGAATACTGGCGACATGGGAATTTCTAAACAGTGACAAGCGACACGATTACGCTGCTAAAATGCGACAGCGACAAAGTATTAAAACACTAAAAAATGACGGTGACGCCAGAAAGCTGTAAATAACGATAAATATAGCATGAAAGTGACTCAGAATGCAGGAAATAGCATTTCTGAGAGCAGAGGAGCTAAATTTGACTTTTGCGAGTTTCGATCTATTTGCTTCATACACATCCTCGTTCCCAGAGCTCCTCGTATTTTTTTCTTTGCGCCGGAAACGAGTAGCCTTGGTCGCAAGGAAAAAATCGAATTCTTCGAAAGCTTCAAGGGTAGCTAGCCTGCGTCGCAGACGGACTCAACCGCCGGTAATGTACCGGTAATGTACCGGCGGTTGAGTCCGTCTGCGACGCAGGCTAAGGTAGCGTGATAGGATCGAAGTATTTGTTGGGAACTGCAGGGTATCTTGTTGATTGCATGGAATCAGCTGTCACGTTTTGGGGGCGTGGTTCTCGAGAGACTCACGTTACCGCGTTGTTGTCTTAGCCTGCGAGAGCAGAGGTAATTTCCGGCTCGAGTTTCTTCGCCGAAAATCTACGTCTGCTCTCGCAGGCTAGCAGAGTATCAAATCGAGAATAAATGTGATTTTTAAATAGGAAACGTGTATCGTTGAGCGTTTTCGACAGTATTAACTTTTGACGAGGTATTTGACATGATTTGAATGCAAATTTGTGCCCCCGTCAGGCTATATGAGTATTAAAGTTATGTGTAAAACGCTCAAACATGAGGATTCTGCTATTTTAACCCTATTCTACCTGGGCTTTTTTTTCGTTCCTGAGCCTGGGGGGGGGGGGGGGGGGCAGATAGTGCCCCCCTATGTATCTCGAAAAGTATTGACGCTATGAAAATGAAACTTACATGGTGCGTAAAGCATCCGAAAATCTTTATTTTAGTGGCAGTCACGTGTCAATTATGACGTCATACACGCCATCATGACGTCATACGCTAAAAAAATCCGCCATCTTGGATCCGAAATCTTGGATTTCTAAATTGTTCAGAAATGTCAGAAAATCTCCAAATTTGCTTTGAAAAAATCCAAAAAAATATAAAGATGCTAAAACGGCAAAGATTTTGGAAGGATTTCATCGTAAAAAGCAAAAATTTTATGAAAACTGAAAATTAAGCTAAAAAATCAACAAATTTGGGTAAAATGATCTGTATCTCGAAAAGTATCTGTGCTATAAAAATGAAACTTACGTGGTGAATAAAGCATTCAAACATGTTTATTTTAGTGGCAATTACGAATCAATTATGATACCATATCACGCCAAAATAACGTCATACTTTAAACCTGTCCGCCATCTTGGATCCGCCATCTTGGATTTTTCAATTGTTCAGAAATGTCAGAAAATCACCAAATTTGATTTGAAAAAATCGAAAACAATATAAGGATGCAAAAATTGCAAAGATTTTGGAAGAAAATCTTCGTAAAAAGCGAAAATCTCATGAAAACGGACATTTAAACTGAAAATACCTAATTTGGCTAAAACGGCCTGTCAAAACTTGGTTGCCATGGAAACATCAAGTCACATGATCAAAAAATTGGCACACCAAAATGTTCCCAGATAATTTTTAGGAAAAGTCATAAAGTTTGGCTATGATTGCTTGAATGCTCTTTAAGTACGATAAATTTGAAGTCAGCGCGGGCACTTTCTGCCCCCCCAGGCAGAATAGGGTTAACTGGATGTTGCTTTCAATTTTTTTGATATTCAAATTTTCCAATAGATGACGTCATAGATTTGCGGTAAGTCTGTTTGTTGCGACACAAGTTGTACGAAAAATAAACTCCGCCTGAAATGAACGTTTTCGTTGCAGCAAGCGTTGAGAGAAGTATAATTAATGTTTTCGCAGCGATTGAGATAACGCTGCAACAATTTTTTTATGCGTTGTCTGGGGGTGTTGCACTAAGCATCGTTTCGTGCAACTTTGTCTCGCAACGGGGCAATAAGACAAGTTGCAGGTGGGGATGTGCCGCCCGCACATTATTTGAAATAATTACCCGTTTTCAGTCCAAAATATGCGATTTTCTCTATCAAATTTCAAATCTGAGCCTTAAAAATTTCCCCCATTTCAAGCCAATTGCAAAATGGCAGAAGTCTGTACCCTATTTCAGACAAGCAGGAAAAACATACCCAATTTGAAACCAAAATGTTCAAAATCTATGCCCGTTTACAGACCAAAACGGCTCAAAAACCATACCATTTGGGGGAAATTTCTATTAAATTATGTTTGTCAGTTTGACGGCTGAGGGGTAAAATAACAATATAATTTTGTTGCCGTTCAAAAGTCTTGCTAGTTGCCCCGACTTTGATACGAAAACTGAACGTGCGAACCAGAAACCGGGGTATCCTCAGATATTCTCCAGTTGTTGCTGCATCACGTGACGCGTTTAGATCAATCGGGCGCGAGAAAAATATTTGATGGATTAAAATGCTTGAGTAACGTCTTGATAGAGGTTATGAATCAAGGAACATACAGTATTACAGTTTGTGTTCTGTTGCAGATGTGCATCGCAGGAGGTCTGTGCATCCCTGGCACTCGCAAAGAACCAAGTCCTTCCCGCAATTGTTTGGTAAGTTGAGAAATTGTAAAATACTGCTGACCCGAAACCGCATTCTTCTGTGTTTGCGTATTTTGTAGTTTGGATCAAAACGTTCTGGTTTTCGTATTTCCTCGATTACGCGTAAAACCTAGCCTGTGCGCAGATGTCTCCCATCATAGGAGACGTTTGCGCACAGGCTCGTGCCCACCTAGCCTGCTCCAGGCGTTCGGATAGTGGGGGAGTGACGCGAAAAGACGCGCGAAGCGCGAAGAGTGCCCTCTCCCCGGCCCCCTCGCCTTTTTCCCTCGCCGTTCTTCTCGCTTCGCGCGTCTTTTCGCGTCGCTCCCCCACTATCCGAACGTCAAGCTCCTTAAAAAGCAGTCAGAAGATCCAATTTCTAAACGCCTCGAATTTTTGTCAAAAATACTCCGTAACGACGGTTTTATTATCAACTCTGTGTTTGGAAATAGGATGAAACACTTTCTCTCTTATATATTACATCTCACTATACATGTTTTCTGTTTTCGTTTCGTTTAACTCCCAGGCTGGCGTGTTCATGGGCTTCTCTATCGCGTCTGCTGTGTTTGGTGGTATAATCATCATCTGCTATGGCCTCACCATTGATAGTTATCGAAACAGATACGTATATCACGACTACGGCGGCAACTATGGGTACAAAAGATCCAGGTACTACAACTATGACGCAGAAATGGCCATCAGCGCCATCATTTTGGTTCTCGGTATTGTTGAGTTTGCCATTGGAATCTGGGCAGCTGTGTGGCTCTGTCTGATGAAACCTTGTGCTTGTTGCAACCCACCACAACAGGCGAGGCGCCCGTTAAATCCCCGACTGATCAAACGCCAATTTCTCAATACAATATCAATTCATTAAGAAAGCGGATATTATTCAGTCAGTGACACAAGCTACTCGGAAAACGTATTCCGAGTTCTCCCAACAGGAGTCGAACCGTCTTTGAGGCGTACTTTTCCATCTTTGACACATTTCAGAGCATTCATGTATTTAATTACTCGAAAACTAGTATCAACCAGTCTAGATAATGTTACTTTCAACCTATGTCTTATTTGCAACATGATTCTGACAAGTGAAGTATACGAATGAATCATAACTGTGTCCAGATAGAGTGTAAGGTGAAGAAATGATCGATCCTTTCAGCTGTGTTTGCAATTTAAATAATTGGATAGAAGCCTGAAAACAATTCAGGGCTTCAACGGGATTTGAACCCATGACCTCCGCGTTACCGATGCGATGCTCTACCGACTGAGCTATGAAGCCACACACGAGTTTATATGTTCCCGTGAAAGGAAGTCTATGAATGATTATGTTGCCTTTTGTCCGCTCTCTCTTTTCTTAGGGACAAGTGATGCACACTGGTTACGTCATGGGGCCTGGTGGTGTCCCTGTGGCTGTTCCAATGCAGGCAGGAGGTGGCATGATTGCAGTCCAAGCTGTCACACCAGGAGCACAGGGCCAACCTCAAAATTTCATGGTACCCGTTTCTGGAGCAATGGGCACAGGTTACCAACCTCAGGTTGAGATGCCTCCGTCTTATGGACATGGACAGTACATGAAGCTAGAAAACGAATAGGAATAACCGGCTTGACTGGTAGGCTAGCCTGTTATCATATGATATTGAACAATGCTTAGCACGCGTTCATCCATATATGGATGTACACAGGAAGGCGAGAGAGCATGAGAGAAATTAAAAATAAAACTTTATTTAAGTGTCAGAGGATTTAGCACTGCTGTACTAATTGTGGACACTGTAAATCAACAAACAAATATTGTAAATAGAACATAAACTTGTTAAGAATACCAACTGGTGGGAGGCTGTTCTGTTGGCTATATTTTTATAAAGCGTGGCCGAGGAGTTGAACCCGGGACTACCGAGAGAAAATACAGCTAGTGGCAGGGTGGAGAATTTGAATTAACCAGGGACCTCCAGACTGTTCCAATCCAGCGCCCTAAACCACTCGGCCACGCCTCCTTCCTAGAGTAAGAGTTTCTTGAGGCACAGCTTCTGATAGGGCCGATTTAGACGAGGGGTAATATAGAGAGGGAGCTTATTGTAAAATTTGCCTTCCAAAGCGGGGGGGGGGGGGGGGGGGGGGTTATTAGAGAGGGGGGAGGGTTAATAGAGCTTTTACGGTAATCGTTTACATAAAACTCAAAACATGTGTAATTTTTTAAATTTTGCTTTCTTTAGATTCCAGTCAATACTTGAGACGGGCATACTCGTTTGATGGGAGCTTGCAACAGAAAACTATAACATAAACAAATAAACTTTAGTGTAACTTTTAGTAACCCTTTCACTCCCAAGAGTGCTAACCTCAAAACTAATGAGGAAAAAATCTTGAAGTTCATTTTGCGAAATCGTCAAAAACAAACAGCATTACATGAACGTACTGCTCAATAGCTTTCATTTGAATGGTCACACACTAGAGTTTCATCCACAGACTTAAAAGTTAGAACCACATTTATTGACTTGAAGTTTGACTCTGGGAGTGAAAGGGTTAAGTTGCTAACTTTTTGCGACTGTCTAGCATAAATATAAGATTACGTCTATTAAAATGTGTTTTAAAACTAAGTTATAGAACCTTAATCAGTTGTTTTAAAATCATCCTTATTGCTACTTATTTTCGCGGGAACTTAATTTCGCGAAAATGGAAAAGGCAAATTTCACTAGACTTAAATTTCGCGATTTGGCAGTGAAACCGTGTTAAAAGGAACTAAATTTCCAAATGCTGATTCGCATTAACAAACAGGTAGTCTCAGAATCAGCGCTACAGATTTTAATTTTACATAGCCATATTTTGCAACAAAACTAAACAGGTTGACATGTTCGTTTGCGACAAAGCACAACGTTAGCAGTACTTGACGTCAGCATTTACTGGATATGTCTTTTCCCAATTCAGGGTACGTATTAAATTTCGCGATAACTTTTTTTCTCGGGTGTTTATTACTGACGTCCCGTGAAAATAAGTAACAATAAGGTAGTATACTTAAGAAGTGCTCAGAAAAATCCTTGGAAAGCGACCTAGCATCTAAGATCAAGTATATTACATGTAAAAGTGGAATTATTTTAAATAAAGTTGTAGAACCTTGATCATTTATTCATATGACATCTGAACACCTTAGTATACTTTGATTACTAAGTGCTCAGAAAAATCCTAAGAAAGCGATCTTGCATGGATCTAAGTTCAAGTATATTAGTATATGTAATAGGACTACATGTTGTCCACTTTGAAAATAATTGGATGAAAAAAATTCCGAGGTCTGTCAAAATTGGACGAGACCGTAGGTCGAGTCCAATTTGGCAGTCAGAGGAATTTTTTGAATTCAATTATTTTCAAATTGGACAGCATGTAGTCCTATTACATATACTAATTATATCGCGTGAAACTGTCCAAAGGATTAATTTGGACAGTTTGAAAAATTAACAAATAATCGTGCGCACGCTTGTATGGGATTTTGGGCTGGCGATATAATTACATGTAAAAGTAGATTTCTTTGAAATAAAATTGTCGAACCTTGATCAGTTGTCCTTCAGTTTTAATCAAGACACTGGGATCTAGTACGGTATCATGAATTTCATACGTATCCGTACGTGTGGTCGGCCAATCTCGTACCCAGAGTCAACGGTCTCCTCGGTCAGCGGGTCGTCGCCTGGTTAGACCCTGGGGGAATGGAATAAATATCGAATTTTTTGATTGGCTGTCTCGTGTAACAAACAATGGCCGTTACACCAGATTTCTGGTATTCAAAATTCCATTCCCCAGAGTCTAACCTGGCGACGACCCGCTGACCGAGGAGACCGTTGACTCTGGGTACGAGATTGGTGGTCGGCAGATTCCGACGTGACGCGACAGGAGAAAAACAAACCTCTGTTACCCAGGGTAACGTGAACGCGGGCGCGAACACGGAAGTTTAAGATCAGGCTCCAGTCACGTAATTTTTCGTTTATGACCCTGTAAACATGGCGGATAATTCAGCGAAGATCGCCAACATGGCGAGACATCTTTCCATCACACACATCATTGTTGGGTTCCCACTCTTCTGTTTTGGCATCGCAGATGTTGTTGTGGATGAGTACTTTTGGACGGGTTATGGAGGGTTTGGTATTTGGATCGGAGCGTGGGTAAGTCGTCTGGGTGTTTTAAACTGATTTAAAATCAGTTTATTTCATGTGGGATTGCTTTGTAATTCGGATTTCAAGCGTGTTGGTTGGTGCATGCAATATGTTTAAAGGTGATAATTTAATGATTTAAGGGCCTCCACAGACTAGAGAGATAGTTGTCGACAACTATTTAGTTGTCGATCATAAAACGTTGTCGATAAGAAAAAAGCCAGTGTGCGAAGCTAGTAATCGATAACTAAGGCCCTCAGTTATCGATAACTAGCTTCGCACACTGGCTTTTTTGTTATCGACAACTTTTTATCATCGACAACTAAATAGTTGTCGACAACAATCTTTCTAGTCTGTGGAGGCCCTCAGGCAAAGTCTTTGACTCTTTCTGTTATTCATATTTTCCAAATTTTCCAAAAGATGATGGCAGACATCTCTGGTTGCAAAAGCCCGATCACACGGTCACAACATTTGTCTCAACCGTTCTCTCAACATATATTTGTTGCATGAGTCATGTTGAGAGAGAGAATGTTGAGAGATGTCGCTCAGACCATGCCCGGTCAAATGGCCTCAACAACCTCTCAACATTTCAAGAACAAAATAAATGTCTGTGAAGATGTTTGAGACAAAGTTTTTAAATGAATTCAAACTCGTCTCAACATGTCACAACACTCACAACATTGTTGAGAGGGGTGGCAAACGGTCTCAACATCGGCTCTCAACAAATGTTGTGACCGTTTGATCGGGGCTTAACGTAAAATATATCGACACAGGTTGCACGAAAAATTGTGTAGTGCGTAACACCCCCTGAAATCAGAACGTTTTAGTTGCCGGCAACAAGCGTTGAGAGAAAGTCGTAGCAGGTTTTGACTGTATAAAGCTAAACTGAACATTGTACGGTATCTCGTAGCTCTCAAACATATTTTGCCTTTTAATTTGTTTCTGCTGCTTTCCCTGTGCTCACAGATTTGAACAACAATAACAACAACAATTTTTATTTTGCATTTATAAAAAATTAGGTTACATTTTTTGGATATATTATTTTTAATAGTAGTTCGTAATAGTATTTGAGTAATTAGTTAATTTATAGTAAATGCCTAGAGGTTAAATGAACTGGAGGGTTTTCTAGTTAACCTATAGCCTGTTTATGTTAAATACGATTGTGTAGCTGTTCTATACATTACTTAAAAAAGAAAAAAGAAAAAAAAAAAAAAAAAAAAAAACAGAGAAGAGAAAAAAAAAACAAAAAACAAGGAGAACAAACAAGAAGTACATAGAAGTAAGGGTCATATTTTGAAGTCAGTGTTGTATTGAATGATAGCTGAGAAATTACCAAAATTTTAACTGTTAGCTGAGAATGAGATTGAAGGAGAATTTTTTGAAATAAACGTCAGTAGTAAAGGCGCGGAGGGGGTGTTTGGGGGCCTCCCCCAGAAGAAAATTGAGATTTTAGACTCTGAAAAGTGCATTTTGGTGGATCCTGGAGATGGTTTTGCTATGGATAATGGAGCCTCCCCCTGGATCCGCCACTGGTTAGAGAAAGAAATGACACAAATTAATTGATAACCCCCTCACTCAACACTAGAAGCCTTTTCTTTTGAAACTGCAAGGGACTGAGAGAAATTTGTTTCCTCATTGCTCGGTTTTGTTCAGTTAAGTTGTAACCGTTAACAGGAGTTTATTGGTAGTCAGACTTAAGCTATAGGACCTATAATCGTCTTGGCATCAACTGGGTTTATATGGATATTTGTATGCGAACATTTATGACATTTATCTGTCTTTTCCAAGCTGTCAAATATCAATGGAATTCTGTTGGCGTTCAAAAGTCTTGCTAATCTGTTCAAAATATTCAGTTCTATTCAATTTAACAGATTATTTGTGACAAAAATCAAGGAACATACATTGTTATATAGCTGCGGGTTTTCCCGATATAACGCATGCTCTCATTGGTTGATTCATGGTCACATGACAGCTAACAAAGAAACTGTTTCCCGCCAAAAACGATGAGCGGGCAACATTTGCAAAAACTGTGACGTTGGAGTGTAACACTAGTAAATGTTAAGCAGTATTTTTATACAGTAATTTATAGCATTACAGATTGTGTTGTGTTCTGTTGCAGATGTGCATCGCAGGAGGTCTGGGTATCCCTGGCACTCGCAAAGAACCAAGTGCTTCCCGCAATTGTTTGGTAAGTTGAGAAATTGTAAAATACTGCTGGCCTGAAAGAGAATCATTCTGTGTTTGCACATTTTGTCGTTTGGATCAAAATAAAACTGATTTAAACGTTCAGGTTTTCGTATTTCCTAGATTAAGCGTTCACCTATAGCCAGTGCGCTGATTGTCTCTATTTATGTAGGAGACGTTTGTATGCAGGCTCGTGCCCACCTTATATTTAGCGCCCCCATCAAGGAATCATGACATTTTTAATGTAATCCTAACCCACAGTCAGAAGGTTCGATTTGATTTCTATACACCTCGAATTTAGTCAAAAATACTCCGATACGCGTGGTATTTTCAACTCTCTTCTCGGTGCTTGGAAATGTGATGAAACACTGTCTCTCAAATATTACATCTCACTATACATAATAATAATTGCAGTTTTTTGTTTTCGTTTTGTCAGGCTGGCGTATTCATGGGCTCCTCGATCACGTCTGCTGTGTTTGGTGGTGTAATAATAATCTGCTATAGCATAGCCATTGCTGCATATCGACACGACTACAGCCACAGATCTAGATATAACTACCGGGCTAACGAATCTTTGTTCAGAGATGATAGCCTCTGGAACCGCAGATATGACACAGAAATGGCCATCAGCGCCATCATTTTGATTCTCGGCATTGTTGAGTTTGTCATTGGAATCTGGGCAGCTGTGTGCCTCTGTCTGATGAATCCTTGTAAATGTTGCTATAGAAACCCACCTCAACAGGTGAGCCTCCATTAAAGTGCCTATGAAACGAAATGTTTTTTTTTTGAGAAATAAAGACATTTGGGTACCGAAATTTAAAAAATAGAGGTGGAATTCGTTAGAAAAGTGTAAAAAAGAAATTATATGGTCTCAAACATCTCAAATTTGCCGTAACTAAAGGGGACACATTTTTGGTAGACTGGGTACGAGTCAGTTCGCGTTATGACGTCACAGGGTTTGCACGAGGTTGTTTACCAGACGATCGTACAAAGAACAAGCGGGCTTTTGACCTTTCCAAAGGATCTCAGAAAGCGATTCCAACTCCGCTAGTTCACCTTCCGAAGATGAACAGCAGAACGAAGAATCAGAGATATGTGCAAACCCTGTGACGTCATCAAATCAAAATGGCCGCGCGAGCAAATGTCTCCCACGACAGCGTGTTTTTTTTTGCGAAGGTCGAGGGGAAAAGTAAAGGTACGATGGAAAAAATTAACATTCAAAACATTATCAGTAATACCATAGGACTATTTTTGGCAACTTTTTCATTTCGTTTCATAGGCACTTTAAAGCTAAAGCGGATATTATTTAGTCAGTGACACAAGCTACTCGCAAAACGTATTCCGAGCTCCAGTAACAGGAATTGAACCGTCTTCGAGGCGTACTTTACTAACTGTGACACCATTCAAAGCATTTAGATACAGTTGAACCTCTCCACAACGGCCACCATGGTGAGAATTATCTGGCCGTTGTAGAGAGGTGGCCGTTGTAGGGAGGTTTCAATAAGAATAAAGTGTATGGATCGGCGCACGGTCGGGGCGAAAAAATCCTGGCTGTTGTAAAGAGGTGGCCGTTAGTGGACCTCTATAAAGGCCACCTCTCTATAACGACCACCTCTCTACACCTCTCATCCAGCGATGGAGCGGCCAACAATGAGCTCTGGGGGAAAGCGATCCGCCATGACAGGATTCTTGGACTTCCGGCTCTACTACGCATGTGTTCGACCCCATGTTTCAACTAACGGGACGCCAAGATTTTTTTACAGCGCAAGTCAGGCGGATCACTCTATCCCAGAGGTCCTTGTTGGCCGCCCCACCGCTGGACAAGGGCAACGAGGACTCTGGGAACGAGACTGAAACCTACCTCTCTACAACGGCCAGATAATTATCACCAGGGTGGCCGTTGTAGAGAGACTCAACTGTATATGAATGATTCTGCTGACTTAGTTTTGTCCGCTCTCCTTTTTCGTAGAGACAAGTGATGCACACTGCTAACACTGGTTACGTCACTACTCAGGGTCCTGGTGGTATCCCTGTGGCAGTTCCAATGCAGGCAATGCAAGCAGGCGGTGGCATGATTGCAGTCCAAGCTGGCACACCAGGGACACAGGACGGCCAACCTCAAATAGTCATGGTAAACGTTCCTGGAGCAATGGGCGTGAATCAACCTCAAGTTCAGTTTATTCAAGTTGCTACATCTCAGTCTGGAGCAATGGCCACAGGTTACCAACCTCGGCAGGTTGAGATGCCTCCGGCCTATGGACAGGTATGACCGGCTTAACTGGTAGGCTAACCTTTTGTCACGTGATACACGTTTGAAAATATCGCCAATAAGGAATTGAACAATGCTTAGCGCGCATTCATCGAAATATGGATATACACTTGGAGGCTAGAGAGCAGGAGAGAAGTGTAACAGTCGCTCGAGGTGCAGCTCTATGGTTTCGTAATATCGAGGCGGGGGTTTAAGGTGGGACGTCACCTGAATGCCACTTTTCCGCGACTTAATATAAAATGGAAATATCTCGTTCACGTTTCAAGCAATCCAAAAACTCTATGCTCATCCCATGAATCTATCTATTTTATTTTATGTGGAATATCTGTAAATTAGCTGGTGTGTCATTTTATATCGTGTCACACCTTCATAGTTAAGTGTATTACACAATAAACTTATCTTTATATCTTATGTTATGGGGTGTTTTGTAAATTTTTGGGTGATTTTTGGGTATGTTTGGGAGGAAATAGATTTTCTCAAAGGAGTTGTAAAATTTAGGGAAATAAGAAATATTGAAGATTTGATTTTGTTTTAAAATTAGAATTTGAAGTTAAAAATTAGTAGATTGACACCAACAGACAGTTGATAACCACGCAAGAGCACCCGCGTGGGTATCAACTGTCTGAGTTTTACATAAAACTTAAAGCATGTGTAAAAGTTGTAATTTTACTTTCTTTAGATTCCAGTCAAGATTTGAAACGGGAATACACGTTTGGTGGGAGCCTGGTAAACGCTATAAACACACGATGGACGCCACAGAAAACTATAACATAAGCTAAACATAAAGCTTTAGTGTACTTTAAGCTGCTAAAATGTTGGTTTTATACTCAGTCATAGTCTACGACCTGACTCGTCCCCAGTCGTCTCTCTTGTCTCCTGTTAATATTAACGGGATGATAAGAGAGACGACTGGGGACGAGTCAGGTCTACGACTGTCTGAGCATGGATCTAAGATATTTTTTAAAACTAAGTTATAGATTAACCTTGATCAGTTGTTCGGTCTAAACCCCTAGTCTACTTTGCTTAATAAGTGCTCAGAAAAATCATTGAAACGTGACCTAGCATCTATGATCAAGTATATTAAAAGTAGAATTCTTTTAAATAAAGTTGTAGAACCTTGATCAGTTGTTCAGTCTAAACCCTTAGTATACTTTGCTTAATAAGTGCTCAGAAACATCAGGTATATTACATGTAAAAGTAGAATTCTTGTAAATAAAGTTGTAGAACCTTGATCAGTTGTTCATTCTAAACCCTTAGTATACTTTGCTTAATAAGTGCTCAGAAACATCAGGTATATTACCGTGTAACAGTAGAATTCTTGTAAATAAAGTTGTAGAACATTGATCAGTTGTCCTTGACATCTAGACAGCGGGGGAGGTGTCTGCGGTAGAGCGATTTTCGAAAGTAATCCGAAATTGTTTTGCTTTACTACGTTCTGTGATTGGTTTAAAAGACTCGCGCCACCTAATCAACCAATCAGATGCGAAACCAAAACCAATCATTTGGTTTTACGTCACTCAAATGAAAACCGCTTTATCATGCAAATGTTTAGATACCTGTAATTAGTTGATGACGTATTCATGCTTTCAAGTCCCGCAATTTTTAACTCAAAACATGGCGGACAATTCAGCGAAGATCGCCAACATGGCCAGGATCCTTTCCATCACTCACATCATTGTTGGGTTCCTACTGTTCTGTTTCTGCATCGCAGATCTTGCTGTGGGTTACTATTGGACGACTGTAATGCAGCTTTTGGTATCTCGACCGGAGTGTGGGTAAGTAAGTTCTGTTTGTGTATGATAAATCGATCAGTTTATTTCATGCGGAAATGCTTTGTAATTCGAAATGCGTGTGCATTAATCTTTGTTAAAAGGTGATAATTTCTAATAAGGCCCAGTTCAGACTTCACATGAGCCGAATCGAATTCGAATTTAGGCCGACCCAAATTAATTTAGACCATGCTGATCAGACGCCGAGCTTAATTCAGCCGAAGTTAAGTTAAGAGCTGATGTCTGTAATTATCAACCGGAGGCATACAATAGGGAAAATACCAAAATTCTCAAAAAAATTCACAAGATAGCCCTTGGTGAACTATTACTAAAAATATATTTTTTACTTCAATCCGGCAATTATTTTCGAGATACGGAGGTAAACTTGGTTTGGCAGCTCTCAGACCGGCTTTTTGGCGTTTGACACCACACATTGTGGAGACCTTGTTTTGAAACTCAAAACAATTTTATTCCGAGAAACAAATTACTCATCAGATTAAGTAGATAATAAGATATATTTTGAGCGATTATTTTATCAATTTGAATTAAAATTGAATATTTGAAAGATTTTTCATCATTTACATTATTTTAAGCAATTTCTTGCAATGCAAAATTGACGAAATTGAGAGGCCTAAAATCGTTGACTGGTACATAGCCTAGAGTATAGAGACTTATACCACATGACAAAGCATTATTTCTTCTTTTAAAATCTGTTTTCAAAACCATGGGCAACTTAAAAGAGAAGAATTTTGAGGCCGCGAAATACAAGTAGTACTTTTGTGTAATTTGAGCTTTTCCGTCACGGCATTCCGATGCTAAAACTCAGATAAACACAACATTAAAACATTTTGGAACAACAGAAGTTTAATAATATTTGCTATCAGGCACCAGCACATGTTACAAGACTATTTTCTGTGATTTGCTATCGCTTTTGGGCAATAATAAAATGATTTTGCTATTTTATTCGACCTTGAGTTCCAAAGCGTACACAATATGCAAGTCACGTAATGTTTGTCAAGGTCAACTTGAAATCAAATCAAATCGGAACATTTTGCACTCTGAAATTACTGTTTAACACACAGAACAATATGAGTGCTTTGTTATTCGTACCTTAGATTGGGCTTTCTGGATATTGAAGAAATCCATAAGATAAATCTGGAACAACATCTGATGGCTGTATAATTAAATACGGTACACGGTTTCCAAATTCGTTCAGAGATTGCGTTGCATACATTACAGTGGGAGACCGCTGTAATGTTATTTCGATTATGGGCCCGAGCGAATTGTTTTTAAAAAAACTTATGGAAATTTCACAACCGAATGGCCACAATGCATTAATTTGATTAACGTCACCGCAACCTCGTTCCCAGGGTCTCTCTTCTTCCCGCCAAACGCGATTGAAAAAGAGAGACCCTGGGAACGAGGTTGACGTCACCGGATTTAGAAATTTTGAAATAAATTAATCCAGGATGCTGCCTCAAAGGACAAGTGCCTGAAGGCTTGCAAGCAAGCCTCTGTCAGGTCCCACTGACTTTTTAACAAGGACATCGTATATATGTATTATACATGTACGAATACTCTAAACCGACTATCTATTTATTACTATTACTTTTGATCGATCACTTATTTCCAATGACTCAGTATATCACTTACCGAATTGTGTATTGATTAATCGAGTTATTTATTTACTTTTATTTATTACTTGCTGTTAACATTTTAAGTAAATATTTTAAATATTTTAAGTAAATTGTACATAGAGTTTAGCTAGAGTTTATAGTTAACTACACCTCCTAGTATAGCGTAAGCTGTTTATTAGGAGTACTTCATTAAAGCCTTAAAGCCTTAAAGCAGGCTCGCGTTTGGGCCCATATGCGAGCAACGAAAGTCGTGAGATTTACGTGCGATACTGAGCAATCACATGTGTAAGTGAAATGAAATTGTTCTCATTTTCTACTGAACTATGTTTTCTCTTTATGTTCCATTCTTAAACATGAAGTAAAATAACAAAGATTTGCCTAATTTTGTTTTTTTTGCTCAAAATGCCCCACGCTAACGTCAAATATTTTCTCTCCTTTTTTTAGAGAAAATCATGATCCGAAATGGGCAATTTATACATTATACGAAGCTAATTTTTTTTATTTAATTTGATTTCATGTTACAAATGAGAATCGGAAAAAAACATTTTTCGGGAAAATGGAATCTAAAAATAAGCCAGTAGTTTCTTGTTCCGGGTAACCAGCTCTTCTTCCAGACAGAGGGTTAGTGCTGCACTTTTCTGAAACTTTTCTAGCGCTTGTAGCTGTTTCTGGTTTGTTTCTAATAAAATTGTTTTTATTTTCTTTGGGTTATTACTGACATATCATTTACAAATTAAAATTTCATAAAGAAAAAAAAGTTACTTACATTTATTTAAAGATTCGCTAGCATGACATTAGTTCTCGTATTGTGATTGTTTGTGACCTTTTACAACAGAAGTTTAATAATATTTGCTATCAGGCACCAGCACATGTTGGGGATGCGACAATTTATGCGTATGAAAAATGTCGACGATTATTTTGTTCATTAAACAAAGAAATCTCGCGCTATTATCGTCATTATGAAGACTCGGTCCTCCTAACGCGGCCCTCCCCTAACGCGGATCTTGTTGGGTCGTGTTCTTGCACGAAGGTCTAAGATATTGCACTGTTGCCGAGTTTTGGAACATCCTCTGACAATGACTAGTTCCACTGATTTTGTTCAATCCAGTTTTTTTTTTTACTATAATAAACTGATGATGGTTAGGGGCCGTCGACATATTCCCAAGTGCCCCTCAACTGGACGTTTTTACTATAATGAGTTATATTAGGTGATGGTTAGGTCACACTTGTCCTGTAAGTACAGGCTCCTGGATTAATTTCTTTCAAAATTTCTAAATCCGGTGACGTTAATCAAATTAATGTATTGTGGCTTCAGTTGTGAAATTTCCATAAGTTTATTAAAACAATTCACTCGGGGCCCATAATCGAAATAACATTCCAGCGGTCTCCCACTGTAATGTATGTAACGCAATCTCTGAACGAATTTGGAAACCGCGTACCGTATTTAATTATACAGCCATCAGATGTTGTTCCAGATTTATCTCATGGATTTCTTCAATATCCAGAAAGCCCAATCTAAGGTACGAATAACAAAGCACTCATATTGTTCTGTGTGTTAAACAGTAATTTCAGAGTGCAAAATGTTCCGATTTGATTTGATTTCAAGTTGACCTTGACAAACATTACGTGACTTGTGTACGCTTTGGAACTCAAGGTCGAATAAAATAGCAAAATCATTTTATTATTGCCCAAAAGCGATAGCAAATCACAGAAAATAGTCTTGTAACATGTGCTGGTGCCTGATAGCAAATATTATTAAACTTCTGTTGTTCCAAAATGTTTTAATATTGTGTTTATCTGAGTTTTAGCATCGGAATGCCGTGACGGAAAAGCTCAAATTACACAAAAGTACTACTTGTATTTCGCAGCCTCAAAATTCTTCTTTTAAGTTGCCCATGGTTTTGAAAACAGATTTTAAAAGAAGAAATAATGCTCTTTCATGTGGTATAAGTCTCTATACTGTAGGCTATGTACCAGTCAACGATATTAGCCTCTCAATTTCATCAATTTTGCATTGCAAGAAATTGCTTAAAATAATGTAAATAATGAAAAATCTTTCAAATATTCAATTTTAATTCAAATTGATAAAATAACCGCTCAAAATATATCTTATTATCTACTTAATCTGATGAGTAATTTGTTTCTCGGAATAAAATTGTTTTGAGTTTCAAAACAAGGTCTCCACAATGTGTGGTGTCAAACACCAAAAAACCGGTCTGAGAGCTGCCAAACCAAGTTTACCTCCGTATCTCGAAAATAATTGCTGGATTGAAGTAAAACATATATTTTTAGTAATAGTTCACCAAGGGCTATCTTGTGAATTTTTTTGAGAATTTTGGTATTTTCCCTATTGTATGCCTCCGGTTGATAATTACAGATATCAGCTCTTAATACGGGAAAATTGCTGTGACAATAATTCATGCCGTTTCGTCTCATGTGAAGTTCGGAGTCTGAATCAAAGCCTGCAACAGCCGTTATTAAGAACGGCTGAGCCGATCTGAATTCAATCAGCCGTTCTCCGAATTGATTCAGACGCCTTACTTCACATGAACGAGGCCTTCCAAGGGGTAAAAGGCCCAGAATACTGGCGACATGGGAATTTCTAAACAGTGACAAGCGACACGATTACGCTGCTAAAATGCGACAGCGACAAAGTATTAAAAACACTAAAAAATGACGGCGACGTCAGAAAGTTGTAAACAACGATAAATATAGCATGAAAGTGACTCAGAATGCAGGAAATAGCACATTTCTGATATGGAATGCCGTTTGTTTCAAAAATACTTCCTTGTCATTTATAAGACTTTACTTGAAATATATAAAACTTATTACTTTTTAAATATAACTTCTTGGTTTATGTATATAACTTGTGGCAAAATATAAAACTTGTTGCTCAATATAAAACTTGTTGCAAAATATAAAACTTCTTGCGCAATATAAAACTTCTGCGCAATGTAAAAGCGCGAACGGGTGAGAACGAGGCGGTTGTTAGCCTGCAAAACAGGCGTATTTTGGGCGAGCGAGCGCTGAATATTCCATCGAGTGTTTATAAGCCGCCATCTCCCCACCCCCTACTCCGCCCCCTTCCCGACTCGCCCAACTCTCCACGTTTTGTGAATCCAAGATGGCGGCTAAGCCCTGCATTGCAGGCTAGGTGCTAAGACGGCTGTCGAGCGGGAAACAATTCCAAGATGGCTTCTCACAGGGCCCTCGTTGAGAGACTATCAAGTCTTGTTGATGGACTTAGAGAACAAAATAGAGCGGAAAGTCAAAGGGATAATCATGGAGACATTAATGAGTCATTGTCGAGATTATTTCCGAGCACGAGGAGAAATCCTGGTCCGTCATCTGCAACAAACAACGGCGCTCCACTTATTATCTTTTATGGCAACAACTGAAGCGGTTTAGTCGATTTGGACTTTGGATAAGGCTGTCGTCGGCGATTACTTCTCTTCGGCTTCGTTTCTTCGCTCCACTGATTGAAAGAGTTGGGGCGAGTCGGGGAAGGGGGCGAGGTAGGGGGTGGGGAGATGGCGGCTTATAAACACTCGATGGAATATTCAGCACTCGCTCGCCCAATACGCCTGTTTTGCAGGCTAACAACCGCCTCGTTCTCACCTGTTCGTGCAGTAGACTGGGTTCCAGATTTATTGTATTGCGCAACAAGTTTTATATTTTGCAATAAGTTTTATACCGTTTACAACAAGTTTTACATTGCGCAAGAAGTTTTATATTGCGCAAGAAGTTTTATATTGCGCAAGAAGTTTTATATTTTGCAACAAGTTTTATATGAGCAACAAGTTTTATATGTTGCCACAAGTTATATACATAAACCAAGAAGTTATATTTAAAAAGTAATAAGTTTTATATATTTCAAGTAAAGTCTTATAAATGACAAAGAAGTATTTTTGAAACAAACGGCATTCCATATTCTGAGAGCAGAGGAGCTAAATTTGACTTTTGCGAGTTTCGATCTATTTGCTTCATACACATCCTCGTTCCCAGAGCTCCTCGTATTTTTTTCTTTGCGCCGGAAACGAGTAGCCTTGGTCGCAAGGAAAAAATCGAATTCTTCGAAAGCTTCGAGGGTAGCTAGCCTGCGTCGCAGACGGACTCAACCGCCGGTAATGTACCGGTATACCGGCGGTTGAGTCCGTCCGCGACGCAGGCTAAGGTAGCGTGATAGGATCGAAGTATTTGTTGGGAACTGCAGGGTATCATGTTGATTGCATGGAATCAGCTGTCACGTTTTGGGGGCGTGGTTCTCGAGAGACTCATGTTACCGCGTTGTTGTCTTAGCCTGCGAGAGCAGACGGTAATTTCCGGCTCGAGTTTCTTCGCCGAAAATCTACGTCTGCTCTCGCGGGCTAGCAGAGTATCAAATCGAGAATAAATGTGATTTTTAAATAGGAAACGTGTATCGTTGAGCGTTTTCGACAGTATTAACCTTTGACGAGGTATTTGACATGATTTGAATGCAATTTGTGCCCCCGTCAGGCTATATGAGTATTAAAGTTATGTGTAAAACGCTCAAACATGAGGATTCTGCTATTTTAACTGCATGTTGCTTTAACGTTTTTTGTTATTCAAATTTTCCAATGCATGACGTCATATATTTGCGGTAAGTCTGTTTGTTGTGACACAAGTTGTACGAAAAATAAACTCCGCCTGAAATGAACGTTTTCGTTGCAGCAAGCGTTGAGAGAAGTATAATTAATGTTTTCGCAGCGATTGAGATAACGCTGGCAACAATTTTTTTATGCGTTGTCTGGGGGTGTTGCACTAAGCATCGTTTCGTGCAACTTTGTCTCGCAACGGGGCAATAAGACAAGTTGCAGGTGGGGATGTGCCGCCCGCACATTATTTGAAATAATTACCCGTTTTCAGTCCAAAATATGCGATTTTCTCTATCAAATTTCAATCTGAGCCTTAAAAATTTCCCCCATTTCAATCCTATTGCAAAATGGCAGAAGTCTGTACCCTATTTCAGACAAGCAGGAAAAACATACCCAATTTGAAACCAAAATGTTCAAAATCTATACCCGTTTACAGACCAAAACGGCTCAAAAACCATACCATTTGGGGGAAATTTCTATTAAATTATGTTTGTCAGTTTGACTGCTGAGGGGTAAAATAACAATATAATTTTGTTGGCGTTCAAAAGTCTTGCTAGTTGCCCCGACTGTTCAAAATATTCAGTTATATTCAAGTTAACAGATTATTTGGGACGAAAACTGAACGTGTGAACCAGAAACCGGGGTATTCTCAGATATTCTCCAGTTTTTGCTGCATCACGTGACGCGTTTAGACCAATCGGGCGCGAGAAAAATATTTGATGGATTAAAATGCTTGAGTAACGTCTTGATAGAGGTTATGAATCAAGGAACATACAGTATTACAGTTTGTGTTCTGTTGCAGATGTGCATCGCAGGAGGTCTGGGTATCCCTGGCACTCGCAAAGAACCAAGTCCTTCCCGCAATTGTTTGGTAAGTTGAGAAATTGTAAAATACTGCTGTCCCGAAACCGCATTCTTCTGTGTTTGCGTATTTTGTAGTTTGGATCAAAACGTTCTGGTTTTCGTATTTCCTCGATTAAGCGCTCAACCTAGCCTGTGCGCAGATGTCTCCCATCATAGGAGACGTTTGCGCACAGGCTCGTGCCCACCTAGCCTGTTCTAGGCGTTCGGATAGTGGGGGAGTGACGCGAAAAGACGCGCGAAGCGCGAAGAGTGCCCTCTCCCCGACCCCCTCGCCTTTTTTTCCTCGCCGTTCTTCTCGCTTCGCGCGTCTTTTCGCGTCGCTCCCCCACTATCCGAACGTCAGGCTAGTGCCCACCCTATATTAAGCTCCCCCCTCAAATAAGTGCCCCACTGAGAATAATTATGTCCCAACCCGCTCCTTAAAGGGACTATGTCACCTGGTGCCCATGCGCGGTAGGGTCCACTAAAAGCTAATTTGCATACGACCTTTTTCGCAGTTTATCGGTAATCTGGAGTGAAGTATTTTATTTTGAGTAGGCTTCTGTAAATTAGTGTCAACGTAGCTGCAATATTTATAACTGAACGAGGTTATTGATAACATAAGACGATAATTTAACGGAACAACTCTTGCGTGACTTTCCGGCAAAAACATTCAACTCAAATTCAACCGCTAAATTCACACTTCCCCTTGCTTTTTTGACTTTGATATTGAGAAATAAAATTTCTGCCATTTATTTTCCATAGCAGTTTATTCATGGTCTGAATCCTGTTAACATAAGTTTGACAAAAATCATTGAAGAATGTACGCCTTCGCTGGCCGCCAAAATATCAAAACACAATTATGCTAATCGCGTTTACATTTTATTTCGCTTTCGAAAACTATGATTCAAAACATAAAAGCTGCTTTAGAAATGAAAAGTTGTATTAGAGGCGACTATTTTATGCAAACAGATTGAAATTTCATAATTTGAAAAGTAAAATAACGTTCAATAGAAATACTGTGCAGCAGCTCCGTGCAGCGTGACAAGTGCCGTACGGCCAGTATTGTAGTGAGCTTCCCTGCGAAACAAATAGAATGTGAAGCGAATTCGAATCCGCTGTGGTTTTTGCAAAGGACCAACACATCATTGTAATATCCATTCATTATCAAATAAATAATATCCTTCACCATTTTGCTCTTTGAATTCTAGAAAAGGCTCAATAAGTCCGCTACTGCCGTGGCAAAATTCATTCAGTAAACTGAAGCGGCCCGCCATTGAAGCTGTTGTTTTTCTTTCGAAAGACTCGATTGATTTCTTTCTTTCCTCCAGCGAAAGAAGATGGGCAGCGAAAGTTGAATGTGATAAGTAGCTAGCGTTTAATGTTGCTCCAAACCACGATGAATATAAAGCCATAAATTCTAGCCTGTTCCTTCGATGGTACTGTAGTTAGTTCTTGCCATTGATTCTTTCCTTGAAGTACTGTAATACTTTCTATCGGATATTTTTTCGCAAATCGAGCAGGCTAACACCGAAATAACTAAATAGAACTGTAGTTCGATATCTCTTAAGGATAAGTTAACATCAAGAGTGAGCCAGATGCAACGGATTGCCAAGATTAGCGTAGATTTGTTCACGACTGCTTCATCTCCTCGAATCTCCCGCCGACTTTGAAAACGTTGGCGAACGCTTTCAAATTGAAGCTGAAAACTCGTATGCAAATTAGCTTTTAGTGGACCCTACCGCGCATGGGCACCAGGTGACATAGTCCCTTTAAAAAGCAGTCAGAAGATCCAATTTCTAAACGCCTCGAATTTTTGTCAAAAATACTCCGCAACGCGTTGTATTATCAACTCTGTGTTTGGAAATAGGATGAAACACTGTCTCTCTTATATATTACATCTCACTATACAAGTTTTCTGTTTTCGTTTGGTTTAACTCCCAGGCTGGCGTGTTCATGGGCTTCTCTATCACGTCTGCTGTGTTTGGTGGTATAATCATCATCTGCTATGGCATCTCCATTGCTGTGTATCGAGACGAATACGTATATTACAACTACAACTACCGCCGGGACACAGGAATTGCCATCAGCGCTATCATTTTGATTCTCGGCATTGTTGCGTTTGCGACAGGAATCTGGGCAGCTGTGTGCCTCTGTCTGATGAAACCTTGTGCTTGTTGCAACCCACCACAACAGGTGAGGCGCCCGTTAAATCCCCGACTGATCAAACGCCAATTTCTCAATACAATATCAATTCATTAAGAAAGCGGATATTATTCAGTCAGTGACACAAGCTACTCGGAAAACGTATTCCGAGTTCTCCCGACAGGAGTCGAACCGTCTTTGAGGCGTACTTTTCCATCTTTGCCACCTTTCAGAGCATTCATGTATTTAATTACTCGAAAACTATTATAACCCAGTGTAGAGAACGTTCAGATTTCAACCATTGTCTCATTTGCAACATGATTCTGACAAGTGAAGTATACGAATGAATAAATAGAGGTTATTCAGCGGAAAGTTGTGTAATACGGCTGGGTATTTTTACGAGTCAGTTTTTATTTTTTCGAGCCTTTAGGCGAGAAAAAATAAACACTGACGAGTAAAAATACCCAGCCGTATTACACAACTTTCCGCTGAATAAATTGTTTATTATACGACATAATTCTTTCCAAAAATATAGGCTTTCAACAGCGTTTTCCGTAGCGCGCGGTCAGGGGGACTGAGACCCGTGTAATACGGTCTCATATTTGCTCTCGTCTTTGTGCGTATTCGCACTCTAAAATGCCATGTCGTATAATAATACTGTATATGAACTGTGGATAGAGTGTGTAAAGTGAAGACGCGATCCTTGCAGTTGTGTTTGCAATTTAAATAATTGGATAGAAGCCTGAAAACAATTCAGGGCTTCAATGGGATTTGAACCCATGACCTCCGCGTTACAAGTGCGGACGCTCTACCAACTGAGCTATGAAGCCACACACGAGTTTATATGTTCCCGTGAAAGGAAGTCTATGAATGATTCTGTTGCCTTTTGTCCGCTCTCTCTTTTCTTAGGGACAAGTGATGCACACTAGTTACGTCATGGGGCCTGGTGGTGTCCCTGTGGCTGTTCCAATGCAGGCAGGAGGTGGCATGATTGCAGTCCAAGCTGTCACACCAGGAGCACAGGGCCAACCTCAAAATGTCATGGTACCCGTTTCTGGAGCAATGGGCACAGGTTACCAACCTCAGGTTGAGATGCCTCCGTCTTATGGACATGGACAGTACATGAAGCTAGAAAACGAATAGGAATAACCGGCTTGACTGGTAGGCTAACCTGTTATCATATGATATTGAACAATGCTTAGCAACGCGTTCATCCATATATGGATGTACACAGGAAGGCGAGAGAGCATGAGAGAAATAAAAACATAAATACAAAAATAAACAACTTTTTTTAAGAGGAGGATTTAGCACTGCTGTACTAATTGTGGACACTGTAAATGAACAAATATTGTAAATAGAACATAAACTTGTAAGAATCCCAACTGGTGGGAGGCTGTTCTGTTGGCTATTTATAAAGCGTGGCCGAGGAGTTGAACTCGGGACTACCCAGGGCTTGGTGGCCAGTCGGGCCAGTTTCCTTGAATTCTTAGTGGCCCGGGCCAATTAAAGTGGCCCTTATTTTCCTCAAGTTGATTTAAAAAAACATATTTACTTGAATAAACGGTTTTAATACTGCCGCCTCTTTACAAAGGGAGCAAACGCGTTATCTTGGACAACAAACCAAGGCCTCCCCTGAGTCCAGCTTTTCTGAAATTCCTGTTTCCTTTTCGTCTTTTCGTGGGTGGGGGGGTGGGGGGTGGGGAGCTTATTAGAGGGGGAGGGGGCGGGGGCTTATTCCATTTCGGAGACAAATCAAATTGACTTTTTTCAACTTTAATTGCAGCACTAAGTAAAAGTTAACACATGACGGCTCCTGTGTAATTTCACAGTTATACGGTCTTATCCAAATGTAACGTCATTTTAATATCCTAAACAGGAGCATATGCTCCTGTCCTAAATCTATGGGGTTTTCAGTCCACGACAATATGAGCTAATATGAAAGGTTTTTGATGTTTGACATCTGTCTACAGTGTCATAATATATGGAATGGGGGGGGGGGGGGGGGGTAATTTAGAGGGGGAGTTTATTGAAAAATTTGTCATTAGAGAGGGGGGAGGGTTAATAGAGCTTTTACGGTAATCGTTTACATAAAACTCAAAGCATGTGTAATTTTTTAAATTTTGCTTTCTTTAGATTCCATCAAGACTTGAGACGGGCATACTCGTTTGATGGGAGCTTGCAACAGAAAACTATAACATAAACAAATTAAAGCTTTAGTGTAACTTTTAGTAACCCTTTCACTCCAAGAATGCTAACCTCAAAACTAATGAGGAAAAAATCTTTAATTTCATTTTGCGAAATCGTCAAAAACAAACAGCACCACATGAACGTACTGCTCAATAGCTTTCATTTGAATGTTCAAAGTGATTAGTTTCTAATGAAACTGTGGCGCTGCGTCGGCGGGCAAGTGAAACACTATGTTGATTATCAACTCGGAGTTGATAAAGGTAAATTAACCGCCGTAGCGAATTTTCTAGAAGCTGACGTTTCGAACGTTAGCCCTTCGTCGGAGGGCTAACGACGAAGGGCTCCGACGAAGGACTAACGCTCGAAACGTCAGCTTCTAGAAATTCGCTGCGGTTGTTTAATTTACCTTTATCAACTCCGAGTTGATAATCAACATAGTGTTTCATTTGAATGGTCACACACTAGCATTTATTGACTTGAGGTTTGACTCTGGGAGTGTAAGGGTTAAGCTGCTAACATTTTGGTTTTAAACTTTTTGCGACTGTCTAGCATAGATATAAGACAAAGTTCAAATGTGTTTTAAAACTAAGTTATAGAACCTTAATCAGTTGTTAATCATCCTTATTGCTACTTATTTTCGCGAAAATGGAAGAGGCAAATTTCTCGACTTAAATTTCGGGATTTGGCAGAAAAATCGTGTTAAAAGGAACTAAATTTCCCAATGCTGATCCGCATTAAAAAAAACAGGTAGTCTCAGAATCAGTCTCCTTCGCAGCCGTTATTTGGCTCGTCACGCAACGCTTCCCTCCCCAAACAAATGTGGTTCGGATTTAAGGGGGGATTCTACCTGAATTTCAATGGAATTTTAAGAGGTTTAAAGAAGGGATAGAAGGAAAAAAAAAAAATTTGGAACAGCAACAGACAGTTGATACCCACGCGGGTGCTCTCGCGTGGGTATCAAACTGTCGTCAATGTCAATCTACTAATTTTTAACTTCAAATTCTAATTTTAAAACTACATCAAATCTTCAATATTTCTCATTTCCCTAAATTTTACAACTCCTTTGAGGAAAACTATTTCCTCTCAAATATACCCAAAAATCACCCAAAAATTTACAAAACACCCCATAACATAGATTCATGAGATGAGCATAGAATTTGTTGATTGCTTGAAACGTGAACGAGATATTTCCATTTAACCCATGTTAAGTCGCGGAAAAAATGGCATTCAGGTGAAGTCCCGCCTTAAGCAGCCGTTAGTGGGGGAGGGAAGCGTTGCGTGACGAGACAAATAACGGCTGCGAAGGAGACTACAGAATCAGCGCTACAGATTTTAATTTTACATAGCCATATTTTGCAACAAAACTAAACAGGCTGACATATTCGTTTGCGACGACAAAGCACAACGTTAGCAGTACTAGATGTCAGCATTTACTGGATATGTCTTTTCCCAATTTAGACTGCAAAACAGTCTCTCTTTTTCTCGAGATATTGTGCGCGACGCGCGAATTGAGAGGCGCGAAGCGCCGATAATCCACGCGCGAGCCTCGTTAGAGGCGAGAAAAGAGAGACCGTATTTTAAGCGTCTCTCCCCAATCCCACTCGTAATTTTCAGGCTCGTTCCAGATCCTTTTCGGGCCACGTTCAGCCCGACTCTTGCGCTAAAATACGGACTGTTTTGCAGTCTATTACCAATTCAGGGTACGTATTAAATTTCGCGATTGCGAAAATTACGTCCCGCGAAAATGAGTAACAACCTAGTATACTTAAGAAGTGCTCAGAAAAATCATTGGAAAGCGACCTAGCATCTAAGATCAAGTATATTACATGTAAAAGTAGAATTATTTTAAATAAAGTTGTAGAACCTTGATCATTTATTCATATGACATCTGAACACCTTAGTATACTTTGATTACTAAGTGCTCAGAAAAATCCTAAGAAAGCGACCTAGTAGCATGTACCCTGGGTACCAGAGGCTTATTTCTCCGTCGCGTCGAGATCGGCCGGAGGCCGACGGCCATAAGAGAGATTTGAAACCGGAAACCGCGCAAGAAAAGCCTCTGGCACCCAGGGTAAGTAGCATGGATCTAAGTTCAAGTATATTTGAAAATAATTGGATGAAAAATATTCCGAGGTCTGCCAAAATTGGACGAGATCGTAGGTCGAGTCCAATTTGGTAGTCCGAGGAATTTTTTGAATTCAATTATTTTCAAATTGCACAAGCATGTAGTGCTATTAGGTTTTAATTATATCGCGTGAAACTGTCCAGATTAATCGTTAATTTGGACACGTAACAAATTAAGGATTCATTTGGACAGTTTGAAAAATTAACAAATAATCGTGCGCACGCTTGTATGGGATTTTGGGCCAGCGATATAATTACATGTAAAAGTAGATTTCTTTGAAATAAAATTGTATAACCTTGATCAGTTGTCCTTCAGTTTTCATCAAGACACTGGGATCTAGTACGGTATCATGAATTTCATACGTATCCGTACGTGTGGTCGGCCGATTCCGACGTGACGCGACGGGAGAAAAACAAACCTCTGGTACCCAGGGTAACGTGAATGCGGGCGCGAACACGGAAGTTTAAGATCATGCAGGAGCCCATTACCCGGAGCCTCCATCTCCCATACTGATCCTGGGAGTCAACCCTGTCCCGTTTCATTTTATTTTTAGAACACCGCGGGGCTCACAGATTCCCGCGAACTCATTAGAATGCCCAATCAGAACAAAGTTATTGTTATACGTCACACGCCGGTGATCTCAGCTCACAGCGATAATAATGGCGGAATCGAGTGAAGACAGTGAAAGTTCAGATTGTTACGATTTCTCTTCCGACAGATTTAGTACATCATAGCTGACATTAGTGAGGAGCAAAGTGTGTTGAATCGGGCTAAAGGAAAAACGCCAGCAACGAAAGGTGACCGCGCGGCATGAACAAATAGAGTGGCAAAATACAATGTAGTCAATTTGCGCCGGCACTCATAAAAAAACCCGGGTCATAAAACGGTAGAGAGCAAAAATATTCGCACTTAAAATGCTATAGCATCAACCCCACTTTAAGAGGGGTTTGCAAGAAGAACATGTGCGTGGACAATCGACATAAATAGAGTGCTCAGAAAGCTAGAAGAAACTGGCATACAACACGCAAAACAATAACTCGATACGCGTGGGATATTTATGTTATCTTGCGTTGCAAGAACACCGAAGAACATCACACTACGAACAAAGGAGGAAACAAACATCGATTGATGCAAGAGATATAACCTTAGCATCTATCTAAACAAATTATTGTAGCTTCGTAAAGGACGAAAGCCTGACAGGAAATCAAAACATGACCTCTGAGCCAATTTTTCTAGAAGTGTACACAGTCGAAGGCTTTACTCGAAAATCCTCCTCATAATAAAACATATATTGCGCGTTAGAAACACGCTTGAAGCAAACCTAACCTGCCAATGCAGCCGCCTTCCATCTCTGAAAGGCGTGCAGCCGCCTTTCAGGCTATTTTAAAGCAAACCGAATTTTATAATAGAGAACAGAAATGTACAAAATGAAATGTGAGCTGTAGTCGCCGTGTAGGCCTGTCACCTTATTATTCTCTGCAGAACTGCTAGCTTTCTTTTCCTGGAGTCCCCTTCGCTGGATATCCTTCACATTTTTCGCTTCGGGTACAACATTGGTATCGTGTTTTTCGCTGCCACGACCGCTCGAGCTCGCACTTTCGCCATTGCCTCCACGACGGCCGAAATCCAAATATTAGCCGCTATAAATGTTTCCCTGTTTTACAGCTATGGATCTCGGAAAGACCCGAATCCTCTACAGAGCGCTTCATTTCGAATCTATTCGAAAGGCTTACATCGCGACAACACCACACAAAGAACACCACTCGAACAAGACAGACCAAGACAACTATCGATGAAAGTTTTGATCGCGCACCGCGATGTTCAAGATGACATTCATTCGCTTTCAGTTCAATCAAGTTGTTTATTAACTTCCAGTCAGCTAACAACCAGTTTCCCTCGGACGGACGTAAAATTGTAAAGGAAAACGGACGAAGGAACCAAGAGTGGATTCCCCCATTTGGCCGCCATTTTTTTTTTTTTTTTGGTCTCAGTGGGGGGACGTCAGCGGTCAGCGGAAACAAGATAATTTCGCGGGAGATCAATTCTAAAAATAAAATGAAACGGGACAGGGTTGACTCAAGAATATAGTACGTATGGAGGCTCCGGGTAATGGGCTCCTGGATCATGCTAAAAAAAAAATCGGATCGGAGCGTGGGTAAGTCGTCTGAGTGTTTTAAACTGATTTAAAATCAGTTTATTCCATGCGGGATTGCTTTGTAATTCGGATTCCAAGCGTGCTGGTTGGTGCATGCAATATGTTTAAAGGTGATAATTTAATGATTTAAGGGCCTCCACAGACTAGAGAGATAGTTGTCGACAACTATTTAGTTGTCGTTCATAAAACGTTGTCGATAACAAAAAAGCCAGTGTGCGAAGCTAGTTGTCGATAACTAAAGGCCGTGGCAAACGAGGAAACATTGTTGCGGAAACATATTGCTGCGGACGCTAATGTTTTCCCGAGCAAACGAGGAAACATTTGTTGCGGACGCAAAATGTTTCTGAAATAATTCAGAAACATTTTTGCGCGTCTCGGACGCAAAATTTGCGTCCGCAACAAATGTTGCGTGCGCGTGCAAACGGGGAAACATTTGCGTCCGCAACAATGCTTCCGCAACAAGGTTTCCTCGTTTGCCATGGCCTTAAGGCCCTCAGTTATCGATAACTAGCTTCACACACTGGCTTTTTGTTATCGACAACTTTTTATCATCGACAACTAAATAGCTGTCGACAACAATCTTTCTAGTCTGTGGAGGCCCTCAGGCAAAGTCTTTGACTCTTTCTGTTATTCATATTTTCCAAATTTTCCAAATATGATGTCAGAGATCTGTGGTTGCAAAAGCCCGATCAAACGGTCACAACTGATTTGTCGGCAACATTCTCTCAACATATATTTGTTGCATGAGTCATGTTGAGAGAGAGAATGTTGAGAGATGTCGCTCAGACCATGCCAATGGCCTCAACAAATGTGACGTCATCGTCTCTTCCATCGAGCCGTGTATTAAATTAATTACAATAATAAATGATTACAATAATAAATTAAATTACCTAGCTAAATATGTTATTTACAAAATTAATTCGATAGATATTAAATACATGATTTAAAAGAGCCAAGAGTGGGCTGTGCCTTAGTGCTCAAAGGCAAGCTGTTCCAGAGGACGGAACCGCGATATTGAAAACTTCGTTTGCCTGCTTCAGTACTAGGTCTAGGAACGAAGAGGTTGTATTTCGAATTTCTTAGATTGTGCGAGTGGACACTGGATGTAGTTTCAAAAATACTATTCAGACGAGTCGGAGAAAGATTATGGAGAGTCTTAAACAGAATAACTGCTAGTTGTTTTGAATGCCTTCGCTCCAGAGAGTCCCAGCCTAGGTTATCGAGTAAAACGGAAGATCTAACATTTAGGTCAGAAAAAGTGATTAGACGCGCGGTTCTATTTTGGAGTTTCTGGAGTCTTTCAGATTGACAAACACCAATACTGCCCCATACGGAGCTGCAATAGTCAAAATATGGTTGGATTAGAGCGTTATAGATCATGTAGACTAAGAACAGATGAAAGCTGGTCAAGGTATAAATCTGTTAAAAACCAAGTGAACGAAGCGATAAAACGAGCTAAAGCCTCTTACTATAATACATATTTCGAAGCTAACTGTGGAAATATTAAGAACTCTTGGAAAGGAATCAATCTTATTATGGCCAAAACAACACAGCCAACTAGAATTAACGCGCTCAAAACTGGGGATGTTTCTTATACCTCTCCTCAAGAAATAAGTGATGTTTTAAATAATCATTTCTCAAGAGTAGGGCCTTCGCTTGCCAGCCAAATTCCCCCATCAAATAGCGACTTTAGTAACTATATCCTTCCCGTATCGCATACCTTTACCTTGACAGAAACGACCAATGATATTGTCCTGAAACTTATTAACTCGCTTCCTTTAAATAAATCTAGTGGTCTTGATGGGATATCTTGTCGCTTATTAAAAGAGGCAGCACCAATTGTCTCGCCATCTTTAACCCATATAATAAACTTGTCTATTACTACTGCTGGCTTCTCAGATGATTGGAAAATGGCGCGAATATCGCCCGTATACAAAGATGGGGGAAAGAGTGACCCCAACAACTACAGGCCGATCTCTGTTTTGCCAGTGGTCAGTAAATTAATAGAAAGAATAGTTTTTGATCAGTTCTATGCATATCTAATAGAGCACGATCTTTTAGCTGACACCCAGTCTGGTTTTAGACCCCTACACTCCACCCAAACTGCCCTTCTAGAGGCTACAAATGAGTGGTACTCAAACATAGACAATGGTCTAATAAATGGGGTACTTTTTCTCGATCTCAAAAAAGCTTTTGACACTGTAGATCATCAGATATTATTGCAAAAACTACAACTTCTTGGGGTCGATTCTTTAACCCTGAAATGGTTTACGTCGTATATAACAAATCGTAAACAGAAAACCTTTGTAAAATGGCCATATGTCAGACTACCGCCCCATTATTTGCGGTGTCCCACAGGGATCGATCTTGGGACCTCTACTGTTCTTAGTCTATATCAACGACCTCCCTGCATGTTCCCTATACTCTACGCCAAGAATGTATGCCGATGACACTAGTCTTACTCTAAGCACAAGTGATCCAATAGATCTACAATCAAAGTTAAATAGCGATTTAGCTGAAATTCAGACTTGGTTGCAAGCAAATAAACTTAGTATTAATGTAAAAAAAAACAAGTATTCTATTATTGGTAGCCATAACAAGCTGGCAAATTTAAACCACCAGTTTGACTTTAAGATTGACAAACACTCCCTAGAAAGAGCTAAAATCTACAAGTATCTTGGCATTGATTTGGATGAGACCTTATCATGGGACTCCCATATTAACAATATTGTCAAGAAAGTGTCCGCGGGCCTCGGGGCCATCAAACGTGTTAGGAACTTGGTTCCTCGCGAGACTTACCCTTACCCTTACCCTTACCCTTTTATATACCATTTTTGACAGAAAAGGTACCCCTTTCTTATACCTTCCATATAAATTATGAAAATGGTACCCCTTTCACATACCTACAGTAGAAACACTACATCCCTTTTCTATACCCTTGGAATGAACTTAATGAACAATATATATCCCAGAAGGAAGTTGTCTTACGATGGCTAAGAACTTCAAACGTGCCGTCCACCTCATACCTAAATGACAGTTTTCCCTACCCTTTTCTATACTCCAACTCGTGAAATTCCTACTCTTTTCTATACTCCAACTCGTGAAAACCCTACCCTTTTATATACCTCCAGTCTGAAAAGGTACCCCTAGTCCATTATAGGGAGTATCTCCTCCCTCCCCCCCCCCGGGGCCGATCCATACACTTTATTGAAACCTTCCAACACCGGCGACCTCTCTACAACGGCCATGTACCAGGGTGGCCGTCGTGAAGAGGTTCAACTGTATCGTGAATCGTATATGAACTGCGGATAGAGAGTGTAAAGTGAAGAAATGATCCTCGCAGTTGTGTTTGCAATTTGCAAAGAAACCTGCTAGGCCTCAACGGGATTTGAACCCATGACCTCGGCGTTACCGGTGCGATGCTCTACCAACTGAGCTATGAAACCACTCATATGTTGCCGTTAAAGGAAGTATATGAATGATTATGTTGACTTAGTTTTGTCCACACTGCTAACACTGGTTACGTCACGACCCAGGGACCTGGCGGTGGCCCTGTGGCATTTCCAATGCAGCCAATGCAAGCAGGCGGTGGCATGATTGCAGTCCAAGCTGGCACACCAGGGGCACAGGACGGCCAACCTCAAATAGTCATGGTAAACGTTTCTGGAGCAATGGGCGTGAATCAACCTCAAGTTCAGTTTATTCAAGTTGCTACATCTCAGTCTGGAGCAATGGCCACAGGTTACCAACCTCAGCAGGTTAAGACGCCTCCGCCCTATGAACAGGTATGACCGGCTTGACTGATAGGCTAACCTGTTGTCACGTGATACACGTTTGTATATCGCCAATAAGGAATTGAAAAATGCTTAGCGCGCATTCATCGAAATATGGATGTACACTTGGAGGCTAGAGAGCAGGAGAGAAGTGTAACAGTCGCTCGAGGCGCAGCTCTACGGTTTCGTAATATTGAGGCGGGGTTTAAGGTGGGACTTCACCTGAATGCCATTTTTCCGCGACTTAACATAAAATGGAAATATCTCGTTCAGGTTTCAAGCAATCCAAAAACTCTATGCTCATCCCATGAATCTATGTTATGGGGTGTTTTGTAAATTTTTGGGTGATTTTTGGGTATGTTTGGGAGGAAATAGTTTTTCTCAAAGGAGTTGTAAAATTTAGGGAAATAAGAAGAAGAAGGAAAAGGAGACGTCTGCACGCAGGCTAGAAATATTGAAGATTTGATTTTGTTTTAAAATTAGAATTTGAAGTTAAAAATTAGTAGATTGACACCAACCACCAGTTGATAACCTCACAAGCGCACCCGCGTGGGTATCAACTGTCTGTTGGTGTTCCAAAAATATTTTCTTTCTTCTATCCCTTCTTTAAACCTCTTAAAATTTCATTGAAATTTAGGTTAAGTCCCGCCTTAATAGAGATGGGGAGCTTATTACATTGATTTGTTTTCTAATAGAGGGGGGAGGGGATGTGGGGGTTAATAGAGCTTTTACCGCCGATCGTTTACATAAAACTCAAAGCTTGTGTAAATGTTTTAATTTTGCTTTCTTTAGATTCCAGTCAAGATTTGAAACGGGAATACACGTTTGGTGGGAGCCTGGTAAACGCTATAAACACACATATTGGACGCCACAGAAAACTATAACATAAGCTAAACATAAAGCTTTAGTGTACTTTAAGCTGCTAAAATGTTGGTTTTATACTCAGTCATGGTCTACGACTGTCTCAACCTCGTTCCCAGGGTCTCTCATCTCCCCACCCCAGAGGATGAGAGACCCTGGGAACGAGGTTGCGACTGTCTGAGCATGGATCTACGATATTTTTTAAAACTAAGTTATAGATTAACCTTGATCAGTTGTTCAGTCTAAACCCCTAGTCTACTTTGCTTAATAAGTGCTCAGAAAAATCATTGAAACGTGACCTTGCTATAGCATCTATGATCAAGTATATTAAAAGAATAATTCGTTTAAATAAAGTTGTAGAACCTTGATCAGTTGTTCATTCTAAACCCTTAGTATACTTTGCTTAATAAGTGCTCAGAAACATCAGGTATATTACCGTGTAACAGTAGAATTCTTGTAAATAAAGTTGTAGATCATTGATCAGTTGTCACGGTTGGCATCTAGACAGCGGGGGAGGTGTCTTCGGTAGAGCGATTTTCGAAAGTAATCCGAAATTGTTTTGCTTTACTACGTTCTGTGATTGGTTTAAAAGACTCGCGCCACCTAATCAACCAATCAGATGCGAAACCAAAACCAATCATTTGGTTTTACGTCACTCAAATGAAAACCGCTTTATCATGCAAATTAGATACCTGTAATTAGTTGATGACGTATTCATGCTTTCAAGTCACGCAACATTCTCGTCCCCAGAGGCCACGATCCTTTTGGTCAGCACCAAGAATCGAGACCTCTGGCCGGAACCAATTTGTTGAGCATGCGCAGAGTAACCGGAAGTCCGCGAATCGCGGGACTACCGTCAAATCTGACAAATCTGATTGGCTGAGAATATAGAACGAGTACTCTGCGCATGTTCAACAAATTGGTTCCGGCCAGAGGTCTCGATTCTTGGTGCTGACCAAAAGGATCGTGGCCTCTGGGGACGAGAATGGTCACGCAATTTTTAACTCAAAACATGGCGGACAATTCAGCGAAGATCGCCTACATGGCAAGGATCCTTTCCATCGCTCACATCATTGTTGGGTTCCTACTCTTCTGTTTTGGCATCGCAGATCTTGCTGTACCTTACTTTTGGACGGGTTATGTATCTTTTGGCATTTGGATCGGAGCATGGGTAAGTCAGATTTAGTTGCGGATGACGTCTCAGGTACACGTACACCCAACGACAAATGTTTCCTGTATGTGTTGGACCGTCGTTTTTACGTTATAATTGTGCTTTTTGTGCAGTTAAATGGCTATTTTTAAACGCTAAGAAAAATGTGTCTGTTCGGATACGTTAGCTGAACTTTCAAACATCAGAACATTTTAGGGATTGGAATCTTATTACCCGAATTTATGAGCTGCTTTTGCCTCTCCGAAATGTTTCCGCGTGAAGCAAGGAAATAGGAGACGTCTCCACGCAGGCTACGAAAATCCTAGCTGACCTTTTTGTATCCAAAACGACATTTTTATCTCTCCGAAAACAAAAGGCATTAATTTTCCCATATTAGGAAAGTTCGATGTATATTTCCCTAACCGAATATCTGAGGCGATTAGAGGCCTTCCGAACAGATTCCACCGAAACGATCCGTGACGTCTGAGTGCTAAAGCGAAAATGCTTTGTAATTCGAAACGCGTGTGCAATGTTTCAATGATACTTTTTGATGTAAGGCTAATAAGCTACCGTATATAGAATCTTCATTTATCTACCACTGGGCATTGCAGCGTTGAGGCAGAGCAGTTCTATTTGTAAATCTGTCCCTCCGTCCTTCACATGTAAATATTTAATTTCATATAAAAGCAGTCTGTATAAAAATCATGGAAAAAACAATAGCCGAGTTACTGTTCTGTTAAAGGCGACAGAGTGATATATTATTCTAGCGTGAGTCAAAGGTAGCTTCGAGGGTAGCGTTTTATAGGATCGAAGTATTGACTTTGACGAGGTATTTTACGTGATTTGAATGCAAATTTCTGCCCCCCATCTGTCAACATCCATGAGTGCGTTTTCAACATTCATTGTTTCTATTTGAGAACGCTCAAACTGAGGATTCTGCTATTTTAACTGCACGTTGCCTTATCTACAAGCGTTGATGTTTTTCTCTCTCCTAAATGATCAAGATTTAATAAAACGAGTGTGACTATTAAATGTGCGAGCCTGCGAGCCGAAGCCGCGAGCCTCTTTTTGCGAGCCACTATTTTTTCAGACTTTTTCGCCTCATCCTCAAGTCTCTTTCATTTTTTTACCGTTTAATATATGTAAAAATGACCCAAGTAATTTATTTGCGTTAATAACTATTTACAGCGATGCTAATATTTCGTGACAGTGTGCGTGACCGGCGCTTGCATTTTATTTTATTGCATCCCGGGATTGCATCATATTGCCGGGATCATATTTCGCTAACTTTTCTTTCCGTGAGAAGCGTAGAACACGCGGTTCTTGTTGAAAATATTCGTACGTAATAATAAGATTTTTTTTTTATTTTTTATTTTTTTAACAACAACAAGCTTTATTACATTGTTGTTGTTGTTGTATTGTTGTAAAGGGTCCCTCTCAACCAGAGTGCATTGCGGTCGAATTTCGATATAAGCGAAAAGATGGCCGCCAAAGCGACTTGGGACTTGTAGACCTTCCTTGTTCGAAAACATGCCGCATTCGCCGTCGAAGCGCAACAGGCAATCTAAAAATGAAGAGGCGAAGTCGATATTGTTAAAGGAGAACACTTTTTAACTCTGGAATCAGCAGTGGACAGCAGAATCGAGTTGCTATGCTGCACTATGAGGTCTTTCTATAAACAGCGAGTTCGCCGAGCTGTTGCTACACAGGAAATGGTCGTCCAGATGGAAGAATACGATAGCAGCAGTAGCCACAATATACACGCCAAAGAGATCTGCTCGAAGTAGTGAGTCAGCGTTGATAATTTGTTTTAACTCTGTGACTGCCTGAATTAGTTATCGTATTAATTTAGCTTAAAATATTAAAGCTAGCTTATTTGTTGTAGCCAAAATACAAGGAACAGGCCACTACTATTTAACTCATTGAAAAATAATGATAATATTGTGTTAACGTTTGTTTTACGACTAGTTCTAAGCGTTCACGACCTTTTGTGTTCTTTTATTTCAATTTGTTGATTTCTGTATATTTTTTGTTAGGTCAGAGATCGATTTTCCAGTCTATAAACACGGTTCAGGTTCAGTACATGTAAATTTTACCCTGTTGTCGACTGAAGGTAGCGAGATGCTTCATAATAATTTTTTCAGTCGTTTGAATAAAGGAATCTCAAACATGGCCAGAGTCATTTGTAGTTGCCTATCACAGTGTGTTCTGCTTGGTCAATGGATCAAGGCAATGAATATTTTATAAGCTTACCTTGTGTCAGTAAACAATATTGTTCACTTTTATACATGTATCACTATGTTATGCCTTCTAAGAATGCTAATCCATACACGCTTACGCTCTAAGTATGAAAAAGCGAGGCCTAATGCATCGATCAATTCCAGTTGTTACCACCCCCCTCCCCCGGACATACCCCGGGGATTAGTAACAGCTGAAAATTGATTGATGCATAAGGGCCACAAGATTCCCCGCGAACTTTAAAAGAGTGGAAACATGGCTGTAGAAATAACATTGAGCGATTTAGAGGTTGCAAAATTAAAATATTCCTGGAGCATTTATAGAAAATGAAAGCAAAGTTTTGGCTGAAATGTACACAACTGGATTTTCCTGAATTCTTGATGGAAAGGCCAATGGAGTCTTCAATAACAACTTCCAGGGTTAATTTTACAACCTCTAAATCACTTGATGTTGTTTCTTCAGCTATGTTTCCACTCTTTTAAAGTTCGCCCTTAGGCCTCGCTTTCATGCTTAGGGCGTAAACGTGTATATTAATGATTGATTAGTGAGTGCATGGGACATTGAAAATAACTAAAAAAATAATAAAATAATAATATTGTTGCTGTATTTTTTTAATGGGATTTAAATGTAAACCCACATCATGCTATAAGCAGAGATATTGATTATATATTTTTGACAGCATGCAATGGACTGGGGTTGGTGACAAGAACAATATTTCAATTATCCAATAGTCTCTCAGCTATATATCAACCCTTTATTTGCTCTCCACTGGAGACCCCTTTATAAATGGGGATATGGAAGACTCCTCAGAAAGGTTGTTTTTGAAGAAACATAAAAAGGTGCATATGTTTACATGTCCTGATCAGATGTTGACACCAGTCATAAATATTATGATAAGTTTGCAGAAAATCAAAAATTATAGTGAGACAAACACATATCTTATATGAACTAGGCCTAGCAAGGGACGTAATGTCCTATTGTCTATTTACCCGCCATTGGCGAATTGTGTAAATACATAAATAAACTATAAACAAGTAAATGTGTTCACTCACGCAAAATGGATATGTAACCCAGATTTAAGATGTAATCACCAATGTCATGATATTTTTGTTGCTTTTTATTGGTATGCAACAGCTTTTGCAATGAAAGAATTGGGTGCATGCACTGAAATTGTAGAAAACAATCAATCCCAGTGGAGTAACTTTAGCTATATGATAACACTTGTTATTTGTTTATTTCTCTCATTGAGTACTTTCAAGTTATATATTTCTGGCCTGTGTTATCCAACCAGCCTTGGATCACGACGTCCATGTCTTTTGAGACATAGAGGGTTGATTCAAGAGAGCTTATAGTAACATATCAAAATAATAATTATTGTTATGTTGTCCCAGAGAAAGAATAGAAAACTTAAAAATACTGGGTTGCCCTTAGGCTCAATTTCCGCCGCTCTCTCGAGTCCGGTCTTCATTCCTCCCCTTTGGGGAATGAGCATGGGCTCATTTTCCCGAACAGCGGCTGGTAATCGAGCCTGCATGTAGGTTGCCCTCTGCTCCAAAATACTACCCAAAATAGTAAATAATCAAGACACCATTGCTCGCCTATTGAAGTAAGTCCCACAATCCCCAGATTCTGGCTCCAGCAATAGCCATGTGGGAATGGTCAAAGCCAAGCTTTCAAGATTTAAGGAAAAACATATAAATTCACAATCTGGGGCTGGAAGGATTATTAAAGACCAGCAAATGGAAAACATAATTATTATTATTTTTCCCAGGACCTTTCTGAAAATCACTTCTCAGTGAGAGAGCCTCTTGGTATAAAATTATATTATTGCTGCATCAACTTGTTGCAGCTCATTCTGAAACACTTTTTTTATTCCGATTATACCCCCAAACAAGGATATAAGCCCCACAGCATATAAGCCCATCTAAACCCCTTACGAAGTTGTATAAAATAACCCAGGGCTTATAACCGGGATTTTGTGTATTGTGGAGCAGTTGAATAGAGATATGACTCGTTTTGTACAACATTGCTCTTCCTCTGATGTTTGCATGGGGTCTGCACACCCCACAATCACACCATTTCCAGGTGAGTCTTCAGGATTTAGGACCACCTGCAATTAGGATAAAAGGAAGCTGTCTTTTCTATACTGTCAATAAGCTTGACTGAAATTCGATTTTCTTGCTCTAAAAATAGCCTACAAGAGATTTGAACATATTGTATTTTTATCGGGAAACTTGCTAAAAATGTACAAGTTCGTTTGGAAGGAAATATTCCAAATTTTCGAATAAAGGAATAGCTTTTTTGTTTTGCTGGAGTGGTGGGGTCGATAGTTTGACTGTTGATTGAGATAAAACAAGGCGAAAGAGACTTGTAATGTAATGAACCGCTTGCTCTTGCGGACTGAAAGCACCGATACACTATAAATTATAAACGACAAAGCCTGGCGAAGAGATGTTTATATTTATATGTGTGTCTTCCTGTAGAACAAGTCCATGTATGGTTGCCACACCTAAAGAAAACAAAACTTCCCCGACCTTCGCAAGAAATTTAGAGTTTCCTTGATCAGATAACAAACTTCTTGACATTTCCTGACCTTGAAAAAAACTTTTCGCTGACTCGATCTGACCTCGAATACAAGTTTAAATGACCCATAAATGCGACAAAATTCATTCAACTGGAGAAAAATACTCACTGTATGCCCTTCGGGAACTACATCCACGCTAATTTCTGCAAACCAAGGAACCGTACACGTTTTCACTTTTCAGTTTTGTCCTGACACATTCCTCGATTCAAAATGGCGGCTGCCGCGTTTCCCGAATCAAAACAATAACACACGACCGCAATGCACACTGGTTGAGAGGGACCCTTTAACTCTTTGGTTAAGTACAATGATTATTAGCAGGGCTATTCGAGGCGGAGGTGACGAAAAACAAATTATAATAAGGGTAGCTAATAGTAGGGTTTTAGTAATAAATAACAAGAAGAAAATTATCAATTTATATAATGGCGTAGAACAAAGAAATTAAAGTAGTAATTTTGTTTCTGTATAAAGTAGAGAAGAGAAAGGAAAACTAACTAACAAACTAACAAAACAAAACTAATCAAACAAATTAAGAAAGAGATTTAAGGCTATCTATTAGGGAATTGACTTCAACATAGTCGTCCTGAGCTGAGAGTATATCAAACATATGGTAGCGAATTGTTTTTCGGAAAATTGACTTAGGTTTTGTCTCTCAGGGTAGGTGCGATATTGTTCCAGACTAAAGTTCCAAAACGGGAAAATGAACGTTTTTGAATTTCCAGCTTAGCATATTTCTGAAAATAGTTACCTTTTGCTGCGGATCTAGTATTGTATCGGTGGACTTCATTAGATTTTATGAAGAAAATCTCGAAGAGGTGACGGTGCAGATCCATGGGATATGTCGTGCATTTGTTTGCACTGTAGTAGATCGGTATTAGCGTTCCATAAATAACTGCTCGACTTTAGTTGAAATCAAGCTGAAGGAACACCAGAAATGAATGGATAACTGCAGGACGTCATTTCTACTGGTTTGAATATTCTGCACTGAGCAAATATTCAAATCACATTTCACTAGTATTGAATATGTTCGTCATTGATTGATCAACTTATATTAGGAATCCTAACCTCATTCTAACCTCATCGGTCTCATAGCTTGCACAAATAAATATATTATATCGACTATCTTACCTTGCACTTCTCAGCTGGGTGAAAGGTAGACAGATGCAGTGGTTCAACTCTTAAAGGGACACTGTCCTCATTTTAGCATGATTTTGGGAAGCTCAGAAACATATCTAGATCATAGGAAGTTGAACAATAATGGTTTGATTCTGTAGAATAGCACTCGAAAAATGACAGGAACCCATTAGAACGTGAGGATGACTAACGACAGCGAGGATGGAAATGGATTGCAATATGGATTTTTGAAAAAACATCAGGATGTCAGTTTTTCAAAGTTTCAAGTTTGGCTCGGAAATCTTTGAAATTTTTTGTGTTGCAGTATGGAATTTCTTGAAGAAATTGCTTTTTATCATTTAGTTATAGTTTATTAAGTCCTTATTTCATAGATTTAGGGACATTTCGTGCATTTATAACAGTTTTGAGCAAATACGTCGGGACAGTGTCCCTTTAAACGTTTCTGTAATCTTCTTTAGTACACAAACCGATAGATGAGAAGACTTTAAAACGGAGATTACATCGGGAAATTATAGCGAGGAGTTTAGAGGAACTTCCGCGTTATATCAATTTTGTGGACGCGCTCTGTCAGGACAAATGCTCGACTTGCAGTCTGAATCTGGAGCGCGGCTAGCTCAGTGAACGCTAGGCGGAGTCCATACCGCCATTTTGGAATTTTTACGCGCATGCAGGGATAATCCTGTAATTTGTTATTCGTTTATAGACTTTTCAAAATATCTGAAACCTAGTTTGTCTATTTTCTTACTCATTATACAGTACCTGACCCTAGAATTGCGTGACAAAGGCGGGATGTACACTGAGCAAATAAATTCATCAAATACAGCAATACTATTATGAAGTTTAGTATTCGTCAATTACAATGTAACTGGTATAAAAAAACGATACCTCGTAAAAAAATATTGGTCAAAATTTGTATTTTTTGTCAATAAACGAAGGCTCGCAAAAAGAGGCTCGCGGCTCGCAAAGAAAGGCTCGCGGCTCGCAAAAGAGGCTCCGGCTCGCAGGCTCGCAGTTTAGCCGACCCCTAATAAAACATTGACTTGTCGTCTGGCAAATCTTTTTGTTATTCAAATGTTCAAAATTTTCCAATAGATGACGTCATAGATCTCTGGTTGTAAACGTGCGGTAAGTCCGGCTTATTAAACTTCACAAGTTCAGCAAGTTGCACAAAATGAAATGAACGTTTTTCGTAGCCTGCGTAGCAAGCGTTCCAGCACGTACGAACGAAGAGCTTTTTCGCTCTTCGTTCGTGAACGCTTGCTACGCAGGCTAAAAACGTTTTCGTTGCAGAAAGAGTTGAGAGAAGTAGAATCAAGTTCTACTTAACTTTTCGCAGCGCTGCAACAAATTTTTTATCCATTTTCAGTCCAGATCTGTTTCTCTCTCGGAATAATCTGGAGCGGGCCGGTTAAGTTCAATGAGCGAGAAGCGCGATCGAAACTGCCATCTTTTGCGGATGAACACTCGACGGACCCAAAGAGAAAAGGGGGACAGCAAGCGGTCTATTTTCAGTCCAAAATATGCGATTTTTCTCTGAGCTTAATTTCCCCCATTTCAAGCCAAAATGGCAAACACCCTATTTCAGACGAGCAGGCGAAACATACCGAATTTGAGACCAATGCAAAATGTTCAAAATCTATACCCGTTTACAGACCAAAACGGCTCAAAAATCATATACCATACTCTTTGGGGGAAAAATTTATATTTATTTTTTTTTTTTTTTACGGCTAAGCTGTAACATTTCAATGGAATTTTGTTGGCGTTCAAAAGTCTTCATGTTTGTTCAAAATATTCAGATTATCTGGGACGAAAACTGAACGTGCGAATCAGAAATAGAAATAGGGGTATCCCTAAGATATTCTCCAGTTTTCTCGGCATCACGTGGCGCGTTTTAGACCAATCAGGCGCGAGAAAAATATTTGCTGGATTGAAATGCTTGCTAACGTCTTGAAAGAAGCTATGAATCAAGGAACATACAGTATAACGGTTTGTGTTCTGTTGCAGATGTGCATCGCAGGAGGTCTGGGTATCCCTGGCACTCGCAAAGAACCAAGTATTTCCCGCAATTGTTTTGGTAAGTTGAGAAATTGTAAAATACTGCTGACCCGAAACCGCATTCTACTGTGTTCTGGTTTTCGTATTGAACCTACAACATACATAGACATAAAAACCCGTTCAGCTTCCAATATATATATTGATTACAGAAGGACAAAACTATGGGAAATTTTCATTAAAATATAGGGGAGCAGAAATTTGGAATAAGTTACCGAAGGATCTGAAAATATCAAAATCGTATAATTCTTTTAAAAAATCAACAAAAATTCTTGTGCAAAATCAAATGTATTCTAAAATTATAATTAATTCTAAGACAACAAACCCGTGTTAGAGTTAGATTAAGAAATTACATCCATCTGCTGTATTTATATTAGTTTACTGAAAAATGGGGGATCTTCTTAGAAAAGGCTCAGTAGAGCTTGTTAAGATCTCCTGCCATTATATGTTATCTAGCAGAAATACTTCTATTTATGTAAATGAAATATAATGGACAAATAAAATAAAAAAAAACCTCGATTAAGCGCTCACCGAGCCTTTGCGCAGATGTCGGAGATATAGGAGACGCAATCTTCCTAATTTTCTGTTTGAAGTAGTACAGTGTTCTGTGAGAGTGCTTAATATTAAGGAAACAAGGAAAACTAGAGGGGGGCTTATATCCGGGGGGCTTATAATGGGATGTATTTTTTTGTTTACAGATAGTTGGGCCTGTAACCGGGGGGGGGGGGGGGGGGGGCTTATAAGCAGCAGTTTACGGTATTACACCTCCTTATACAAGTTTTCTGTTTTCGTTTCGTTTAACTCCCAGGCTGGTGTGTTCATGGGCTTCTCTATCACGTCTGCTGTGTTTGGTGGTATAATAATCATCTGCTATAGCATCTCCATTGCTAGTTATCGACACAGATACGTATACAACTACAACGACTACGGCGGCAACTATGGGTACAACTACAGATCCAGGTACTACAACTATGACGCAGAAATGGCCATCAGCGCCATCATTTTGGTTCTCGGCATTGTTGAGTTTGCCATTGGAATCTGGGCAGCTGTGTGCCTCTGTCTGATGAAACCTTGTACATGTTGCAACAGCAATCCACCACAACAGGTGAGCCACAGGAGACACGTGATAACTAGGTTCAAAATATGCGACAAACCTCTCACTATGTGGGGAAAGAAATGCTGGTAAATGTTAAGCTTGGTAGAAACACAACAAGAAAGTTATTATTCCGTCAGTGACACAAGCTACTCGGATAAAGAATTCCCAGTTCCGTTGCCTTAGTTTTTTTTTCGCTTTCTTTCTCTTTTCTTAGGGACAAGTGATGTACACTTCTAACACTGGTTACGTCATGACCCAGGGGCCTGGTGGTGTCCCTGTGGCTGTTCCAATGCAGTCAATGCAGCCAATGCAGCAAATGCAGTCAATGCAGCCAATTCCTGCAGGCGGTGGCATGATTGCAGTCCAAACTGTCGCTCCAGGGGCACAGGACGGCCAACCTCAAATGGTCATGGTACCCGTTTCTGGAGCAATGGGAGTGAATCAGCCTCAAGTGATTCAACTTGCCACTTCTCAGTCTGGAGCAATGGCCACAGGTTACCAACCTCAGCAGGCTGAGATGCCTCCGTCCTATGGACATGGACAGTACACGACGCTACAAAACGAACAGGTATGACCGGCTTGACTGGTAGGCTAACCTGTTGTCACGTGATACGTTTGAAGATATCGCCAATAAGGAATTGAACAATGCTTAGCGCGCGATTATCGAAATATGGATGTAAACGGGTGGCGAGAGAGCACGAGAGAAGCGTAGCAGTGTGTTCGAGGCGCAGCGTCTGATAGTTTGCCTCCCTGAAACCGTCATTTTATTATCATTAATCAATGAGTGTTTCAAGATGGGGAGCATATTACAAAATTTGTCTTACAAGGGAGGGGTGGGGGGATTATTATAGAGGGGGAGGGTTAATATAAATTTTACGGTAATCGTTTACATAAACTCAAAGCATGTGTAAATATTTAATTTTGTTTTCTTTAGGTTCCAGTCAAGACTTGAGACGGGCAATACAAGCCGTGTGTTGGGCAACCTCGTTCCCAGGGTCTCTCATCTTCCCGCCCCCTGGAGCGAGAGAAGAGAGACCCTGGTCTGGTCTGGTCACGTGTGTCCCAGAATCTGGGATGTAGCAAATAAAAGATTAGTGGGAGGGGCAGATGAGTGTGAAATTTGTCTCCACTTTGCCTAGGGGTGAGCGGAAAGTGTTGTAAATCAAAATAACCGCATGTGGACGTGCTTTCGTGGCAAACATTTTGGCCGTTCCGAGACGCCAAAAAGACTATATTAACGGACGATTAAAGATTTTTGTAGCCTTCAAGACCGCGATCAAGGAAAGCTAGGGTTCTTAGATGGTCTTAGATGTATCGAAAGATCCCCATCAGTACACTGCTGTACAACGCACATTTGATCAAGATCTGCGAAGACGAAGGAGTCGAAAGCGAATCCAGGACAGGAAAGGGATAAAGAAAATCTTTATAGCTTTTATTTATTCGGCGGCGATGTTTTACTTGATTCTTTATTCTGTATTCGGTATCGTGTATTTCGTCGCTACCGGCGGCGTTGCGAAAATGATAAAAGGTGACAAAATGATCACCGACCAGAGCAAGTCTCCGCGATCGTCAAGAAAATTCAACCCAACTCCAGGTAAATTACGTACTGTTGCTTGTTTCTGTTTGTTTTTATTGCACTCGCCTTACCTTTACCCTTTTAGGATATATCTTTTAAAAACAGGAAAACTCGATATGCAACGTGCATTCACTTTGTTTTACATTTATGAGATGTGTACGTGATGTATTAGATTTATAATTTGCAGCGCTTAGACTAAGAGTCAGCGATTCGCAAAATATAAGCTTGGTTTATTAAACTTGAATTAAGCCCATGGTGTCTTAATATTTTTCTTTCCTCTTGTGGAAATGTTCAGACGTCAGTGTAATTTTATATAATGATGACGCTTTGACAATTGACTCCAATACGACATTGACCTTTCGAGACCTTGCCTGCCGTGGAGCAGCGCTAGCGCGCTGGAAATTCATCGATTTTCCGAAATTCATCGATTTTCCGTAGACATCTCGGCCATAGTAAATTGCCTCTAAACATTGGAGTAACTGCTGCAAACAGCGAACTGAAGACTGCTGTATAAAAACAACAGTGGCCGTTAGCTTCTGGCCCTCGCTTTGTTGTCGACAAAAGAAAGCGCGACAAAGATTCGTAATTATAGGAGCCCTCCCTGGGGTTTGAAATGTCAATTAGACACGTGACCAGACCAGACCAGGGTCTCTCTTCTCTCGCTCCAGGGGGCGGGAAGATGAGAGACCCTGGGAACGAGGTTGTGTGTTGGGAGCCTGGTAAACACTATCAACAGATGATGGACCTACAGGAAACTAACACATATATAAGCAAAAACTCTAACGTAACTTTTAAGCTGCTAATGTTTTGGTTTTATACTTTCGACGACTGTCTGAGCATGGATCTAAGATATTATTTTGTTTTAACTAGGTTATAGAACCTTGATCAGTTGTTCAGCCTAAACCTCTAGTATACTTCGCTTAACACATTGACACCAAACTCGGCCACAACCGGCCAAGTCGAGCCCACGGACTTGTACCACTTCATGCCAGAGGATGTCTTTGATATTCAACTGCTAGAGTAGCACGAAACGTTGAATTGGGCCAGAGATACACACAAAACAACTTGGAATTTTTCCTCCAAAATCACCAAAAAACGTGACCTTCCCTACCATTGACACTCTTTGTTGAAATAGTTCACTTTCACCAACGTTTAGGTAGAAACTTTTCCAACTTTAAGAAAGGCGGTTGAAAGGAAATTAAAACCACAAAATATAATGAGAGAAAAAGGAGAGAAAGAACGCCAAAAAAAGAGGAGGAAACGAAAAGCCTGAAGTGTGGTGTTTGTCCAAATTTTAATTTCTGCGCATGCCCAAGGAGTTCATTACCTGTAAGTAGAAGGGGATGTTAGTTTCTTTGTTGCAGACTAAGTTTTAGACAGTTGGTCAGTAAAAGTTCGCGATAACGGCCAGAAATAGACATCTGTGATGTTAGATTGCCGTTTTTTTTTAAAAGCCCATGTGTCAATGGGTTAGAATGGTTTTGAATTGAGTATCGAAAGTAATCCTAAATTGGTTTTGCTTTACTACGTTCTGTGATTGGTTTAAAAAACTCGCGCCACCTACTCAACCAATCAGATTCTAAACCAAAACCAATCATGGTTTTGGTTTGGTTTTGGTTTTGGTTTTATATTTTTACTACACTCAAACGAACACCGCTCTAACAAGTGCTCAGAAAAATCCTTGAAACGCGACCTAGCATCTATGATCAAGTATATTAAAAGAGAATTCTTATAAATAAAGTTGTATAAACTTGATCAGTTGTTCAGTCTAAACCCTTAGTATACTTTCCTTAATAGTAGTAGTTTACTTTTCGGATTATGGAGGTTTTCGCATTTGGATCGGAGCGTGAGTAAGTCAGATTTAGTTTGCGGATAACGTCTGAGTGTTAAATAAGTTTATTTCACGCGAATATGCTTTGTAATTCGAAACACGCGTGCAATGCTTCAAGGTGATAATTTTTTTATTGCACTTAAGGCTAATAAGCTACCGAAAATAGAATCTTCATTTATCAACAAGGCAATCTCGTGCCTTGAGTCAACGGTCTCCTCAGTCAGCGGGTCGTCGCCAGGTTAGACTCTGGGGGAATGGAATAAATATCGAATTTTTTGATTCGCTGTCTCGTGTAACAAACAATGGCCGTTACACCAGATTTCTGGTATTCAAAATTCCATTCCCCCAGAGTCCAACCTGGCGACGACCCGCTGACCGAGGAGACCGTTGACTCTGGGTACGAGCTTGTCAACAAGGTTATTGCAGTGTTGCAGCGTTCAGCAGTACTATTTGTAAATCTGTCACACTGTCCTTCACATATAAGCATCTGTAAAATTATGAAGAAAAAGAAACCAATAACCGAATTACTGTTCTGTCAAAAGCGACAACGTGATAGATTGTTTTAGCTTGCAGTTTTTAAACTCACAGAAAGGCGAGTCAAAAGTGGCTTGAACGGTGAGCTTCGAGGGTAACGTTTTATAGGATTGACAAGGTATTTTACATGATGTGAATGAAAATTTCTGCTCCCACTTGGTAGTCATTTGGTAGTCACTTGGAAGTCATTTGGTAGTCACTTGGTAGCCACTTGGTAGTCACTTGGTAGTAACTTGGTAGTCACTTGTTAGACATTTGGTAGTCACTTGGTAGCCACTTGGTAGTCACTTGGAAGTCACCTGGTAGTCACTTGGTAGTCATTTGGTAGTCATTTTGGAGTCATTTGGTAGTCACTTGGTAGTCACTTGGTAGTCATTTAATAGTAACTTGGTAGTCATTTGGTAGTCACTTGGTAGTCATTTGGTAGTCACTTTGTAGTCATTTGGTAGTCAATTGGTAGTCACTTGGTAGTCACTTGGTAGTCAATTGGTAGTCACTTTGTAGTCATTTGGTAGTCTCTTGGTAGCCATTTGGTAGTCATTTGGTAGTCACTTGGTAGTCATTTGGTAGTCACTTATTTTGGTAGTCACTTTGTAGTTATTTGGTAGTCACTTTGTAGTCATTTGGTAAAAATTTGGTAGTCACTTGGTAGTCACTTTGTAGACACTTGGTAGTCACATGGTAGTCACTTGGTAGTCACTTGGTAGTCATTTGGTAGTCACTTGGTAGTCACTTGGTAGTCATTTTGGAGTCATTTGGTATTCACTTGGTAGTCATTTGGTAGTCACTTGGTAGCCATATGGTAGTCACTTGGAAGTCACTGGTAGTCACTTGGTAGTCATTTGGTAGTCATTTTGGAGTCATTTGGTAGTCACTTGGTAGTCATTGGTATTAACTTGGTAGTCACTTGGTAGACACTTGGTAGTCAGTTGGTAGTCAGTTGGTAGTCATTTGGTAGTCAGTTGGTAGTCATTTGGTAGTCATTTGGTAGTCATTTGGTAATCATTTGGTAGTCACTTGGTAGTCACTTGGTAGTCATTTTGCAGTCACTTGGTAGTCATTGGTATTAACTTGGTAGTCACTCGGTAGTCATTTGGTACTCATTTTGTAGTCACTTGGTAGTAATTTTGGAGTTATTTTGTAGTCACTTTGAAATCATTTAGTAGTCACTTTGTAGTCACTTGGTAGTCACTTGGTAGTCATTGGTAGTCACTTGGTAGTCACTTAGAATTCACTTGGTATTCATTTGGTAGTCACTTGGTAGTCACGTGGTAGTCACTTGGTAGTATTTTGGTAGTCACTTGGTATTCACTTGGAAGTCACTTGGTAGTCACGTGGTAGTCACTTGGTAGTATTTTGGTAGTCACTTGGTAGTAATTTGGTAGTCACTGGGTAGTCATTTTGGAGTAATTTGGTAGTCATTTTGTTGTCACTTGGTAGTCATTTTGGAGTCATTTGGTAGTCACTTGGTAGTCAATGGTAGTCATTTGGTAGTAACTTGGTAGTCACTTGGTAGTCACTTGGTAGTCACTTGGTAGTCATTTGGTAGTCACTTGGTAGTCATTTGGTAGTCAGTTGGTAGTCATTTGGTAGTGAATTTGTAGCCATTAGGTAGTCATTTAATAGTCACTTGGTAGTCACTTGGTAGTCATTTGGCAGTCACTTGGTAGTCACTTGGTAGTCACTTGGTAGACACTTGGTAGTCACTTGGTAGTCACCAGGTAGTCACCTGGTAGTCATTTGGTAGTCCCTTGGTATTTATTTCGTAGTCACTTTGTAGTCATTTGGTAGTCATTTGGTAGTCACTTGGAAGTCATTTAGTAGTAATTTGGTAGTCATTTGGTAGTCAGTTGGTAGTCATTTGGTAGTCACTTGGTAGTCATTGGTAGTCACTTGGTAGACACTTGGTAGTCACTTGGTAGTCACCAGGTAGTCACCTGGTAGTCATTTGGTAGTCCCTTGGTATTTATTTGGTAGTCACTTTGTAGTCATTTGGTAGTCATTTGGTAGTCATTTGGTAGTCACTTGGAAGACGTTTAGTAGTAATTTGGTAGTCATTTGGTAGTCACTTTGTAGTCATTTGGTAGTCATTTGCTAGTCATTTGGTAGTCATTTGGTAGTCATTTGGTAGTCATTTGGTAGTCATTTGGTAGTCACTTGGTAGTCACTTGGTAGTCACCTGGTAGTCATTTGGTAGTCACTTGGAAGTCATTTAGTAGTAATTTTGTAGTCATTTGGTAGTCACTTTGTACTCATTTGGTAGTCATTTGGTAGTCATTTGGTAGTCATTTGGTAGTCTTTTGGTAGTCACTTGGTAGTCACTTGGTAGTCACCTGGTAGTCATTTGGTAGTCACTTGGTAGTCATTTGGTAGTCACTTTGAAGTCATTTGGTAGTCATTTGGAAGTCATTTGGTACTCACTTTGTAGTCATTTGGTACTCCACTTGGTAGTCATTTATTTTGGTAGTCAGTTTGTAGTCATTTGGTAGTCACTTTGTAGTCATTTGGTAATAATTTGGTAGTAACTTGGTAGTCACTTGGTAGTAACTTGGTAGTCACTTTGTAGTTATTTGGTAGTCACTTTGTAGTCATTTGGTATTAATTTGGTAGTCATTTGGTAGTCACTTGGTAGTCACTTGGTAGACAATTGGTAGTCACTTGGAAGTCATTTGGTAGTCATTTGGTAGTCACTTGGTAGTCATTTGGTAGTCTTTTGGAAGTCACTTGGTAGTCATTTTGTAGTCACTTGGTAGTCATTTTGAAGTTATTTGGTAGTCATTTGGTAGTCACTTTGTAGTCATTGGTAGTAACTTGGTAGTCACTTGGTAGTCATTTGGTAATCACTTGGTAGTCACTTGGTAGTCACTTGGTAGTAATTTTGCAGTCACTTCGTAGTCATTTTGGAATCATTTGCTAGTCACTTGGTAGTCATCGGTAGTCATTTAAAAGTAACTTGGTAGTCACTTGGTAGTCAATTGGTGGTCATTTGGTAGGTACTTGGTATTCATTTGGTAGTCACTTGGTAGCACCTGGTAGTCACTTGGTAGTATTTTGGTAGTCACTTTGTAGTAATTTGGTAGTCACTTGGTAGTCATTTTGGAGTCATTTGGTAGTCACTTGGTAGTCTTTGGTAGTCACTTTGTAGTCATTTGATAGTCACTTGGAAGTCATTTTGTAGTCATTTGGTAGTCACTTGGTAGTCATTGGTAGTCATTTGCTAGTCACTTGGTAGTCATTTGGTAGTCACTTGGTATTCATTTGTTAGTCACTTGGTAGTCACGTGGTAGTCACTTGGTAGTAATTTGGTAGTCACTTGGTAGTCATTTGGTATTCAATTGTTAGTCACTTGGTAGTCACCTGGTAGTCATTTGGTAGGCACTTGGTAGTCAATTGGCAGTCACTTTGTAGTCAGTCATTTGGTAGTCAGTTTGTAGTCATTTGGTAGTCACTTGGTAGTCATTTATTTTGATAGTCACTTTGTAGTTATTTGGTAGTCACTTTGTAGTCATTTGGTATTAATTTGGTAGTCACTTGGTAGTCACTTGGTAGTAACTTGGTAGTCACTTGGTAGACACTTGATAGTCACTTGGTAGACACTTGGTAGTCACTTGGTAGTCATTTGGTAGTCACTTGGTAGTCATTTGGTAGTCACTTGGAAGTCACTTGGTATTCACTTGGTAGTCATTTGGTAGTCATTTGGTAATCATTTGGTAGTCACTTGGTAGTCACTTGGTAGTAATTTTGCAGTCACTTGGAAGTCATTCATCAATCTCGTACTCGTACTCCGATCTAAAGGTCGCTATATTACATGTATTACGACTCTAAAGAAAGGAAAATAAATTAAGATTCGATGGATCGTGATATTTGTTTATTTATTGCGGGAGCTAATTAAAAACATAACATTTCTTGGATGTTTCTTCAAAGAGGAGAGCCAAAACGAATTTCCCCAAATGCAAGAAGGCGCAATGTATAATTATAAGAAGAAGACATTTTGAAATCACATGTTTCCGATACTTAAAGCAGTGTATCCGCGAATACAAAAGGTCCAATTACGTGACGGAAACATACAAATAAACATATTTCCGGAACGTTACCTTGTGTTTCCGCAAGACGGAAACATACAAATAAACATATTTCCGGAACGTTACCTTGTGTTTCCGCAAGACGGAAACATACAAATAAACATATTTCCGGAACGTTACCTTGTGTTTCCGCAAGACGGAAACACAAATAAACACATTTCCGGAACGTTACCTTGTGTTTCCGCAAGTGTCACTACGCAATTACGTTCGCGGAAACACTTGTTTCCTTTAGCGGAAATCCGACGGAAACATAGAAAAAGAGTGGTCCGGTTCCGTCGTGTCCGCAGCGACGAAAGCATGAGAAAACGTCAGGATTCCGTTAGCGGAAACACGTGTTTGCCGTTGCGTTTCCGCAACGGTGTCATGTGTTTCCGTAACCATTCCGTTTACGGATTCTTGATATTTCGTCCTGTGTTGGTAGTCACTTGGTAGTCATTTGGTAGTCACTTGGTAGTCACTTGGTAGTCACTTGGTAGTCATTTGGTATTCAATTGGTAGTCACTTGGTAGTCACCTGGTAGTCATTTGGTAGGCACTTGGTAGTCAATTGGTAGTCACTTTGTAGTCAGTCATTTGGTAGTCAGTTTGTAGTCATTTGGTAGTCACTTGGTAGTCATTTGGTATTAATTTGGCAGTCACTTGGTAGTCACTTGGTAGTCACTTGGTAGACAATTGGTAGTCACTTGGAAGTCATTTGGTAGTCATTTGGTAGTCACTTGGTAGTCATTTGGTAGTCTTTTGGAAGTCACTTGGTAGTCATTTTGTAGTCACTTGGTAGTCATTTTGAAGTTATTTGGTAGTCACTTTGTAGTCATTTGGTATTAATTTGGCAGTCACTTGGTAGTCACTTGGTAGTCACTTGGTAGACAATTGGTAGTCACTTGGAAGTCATTTGGTAGTCATTTGGTAGTCACTTGGGAGTCATTTGGTAGTCTTTTGGAAGTCACTTGGTAGTCATTTTGTAGTCACTTGGTAGTCATTTTGAAGTTATTTGGTAGTCATTTGGTATTAACTTGGTAGTCACTTGGTAGTCACTTGGTAGTCACTTGGTAGTCAGTTGGTAGTCACCTGGTAGTCATTTGGTAGTCACTTGGTAGTCATTTGGTAGTCATTTGGTAATCATTTGGTAGTCACTTGGTAGTAATTTTGCAGTCACTTGGAAGTCATTGGTATTAACTTGGTAGTCACTTGGTAGTCATTTGGTAGTCACTTGGTAGTCACTTGGTAGTCACTTGGTAGTCATTGGTGGTCACTTGGTAGTCATTTGGTAGTCTCTTGGTAGTCAATTGCTGGTCATTTGGTAGTGACTTTGTAGTCATTTCGTAATCATTTGGTAGTCACATGGTAGTCACTTGGTAGTCATTTGGTAGTCATTAGGTAGTCACTTGGTAGTCATTTGGTAGTCACTTGGTAGTCACGTGGTAGTCACTTGGTAGTATTTTTGTAGTCACTTGGTAGTAATTTGGTAGTCGCTTGGTAGTCATTTTGGAGTAATTTGGTAGTCACTTGGTAGTCATTTGGTAGTCATTAGGTAGTCACTTGGTAGTCACTTGTTAGTCATTTGGTAGTCACTTGCTAGTCACGTAGTAGTCACTTGGTAGTATTTTGGTAGTCACTTTGTAGCAATTTGGTAGTCACTTGGTAGTCATTTTGGAGTCATTTTTTAGTCACTTGGTAGTCATTGGTAGTCATTTGCTAGTAACTTGGTAGTCACTTGGTAGTCATTTGGTAGTCATTTGGTAGTCACTTGGTAGTCATTTGGTAGTCACTTGGTATTCATTTGGTAGTCTCTTGGTAGTCAATTGCTGGTCATTTGGTAGTGACTTTGTAGTCATTTCGTAATCATTTGGTAGTCACATGGTAGTCAGTTGGTAGTCATTTGGTAGTCATTAGGTAGTCACTTGGTAGTCTCTTGGTAGTCATTTGGTAGTCACTTGGTAGTCACGTGGTAGTCACTTGGTAGTATTTTTGTAGTCACTTGGTAGTAATTTGGTAGTCGCTTGGTAGTCATTTTGGAGTTATTTGGTAGTCACTTGGTAGTCATTTGGTAGTCATTAGGTAGTCACTTGGTAGTCACTTGTTAGTCATTTGGTAGTCACTTGCTAGTCACGTGGTAGTCACTTGGTAGTATTTTTGTAGTCACTTTGTAGTAATTTGGTAGTCACTTGGTAGTCATTTTGGAGTCATTTGGTAGTCACTTGGTAGTCTTTGGTAGTCAATTTGTAGTCATTTGATAGTCACTTGGAAGTCATTTTGTAGTCATTTGGTAGTCACTTGGTAGTCATTGGTAGTCATTTGCTAGTAACTTGGTAGTCACTTGGTAGTCACTTGGTAGTCATTTGGTAGTCACTTGGTAGTCATTTGGTAGTCACTTGGTAGTCAATTGGTGGTCATTTGGTAGTGACTTTGTAGTCATTTCGTAGTCATTTGGTAGTCACTTGGTAATCAATTGGTAGTCACTTGGTAGTCATTTTGGAGTCACTTGGTTGTCATTTGGTAGTCACTTGGTAGTCATGTGGTTGTCACTGGTAGTCACTTGGTAGTCACTTGGTGGTTTGGTCACTACCAAGTGACTACCAAATGACTACCAAGTGACTACCAATTGATTACCAAGTGACTACCAAAGTACTACCAAATGACTACCAAGGTAATATCAAATGACTACCAAGTGACTACCAAATGACTAACAAGTGACTACCAAATGACTACCAAATGTTAACCTAATGACTACCAATGACAACCATTGACTACCAAATGACTACGAAGTGACTACCAAGTGACTACCATGTGACTACCAAGTGACTACCAAATGACTACCAAGTGACTACCAAATGACTATGAAGTGACTACCAAGTTACTACCAGGTTACTACCTAGTGACTACTAAGTGACCGCTAAGTTACTAACAAATGACTACCAAATGACTACCAAGTGCTACCAAATGACTACCAAATGACTACCAAGTGACTCACGAATGACTACCAAATGACTACCAAGTGACTACGAAATGACGACCAAATAACTACCAAATGACTACCAAATGACTGCCAAATGGCTACCAAATGATTACCTAGTGACAACTAAATTACTATCAGATGAGTAACAAATGACTACCTAATGCCTACCAAATAAGTACCAAGTTACTACCAAATGACTATGAAATGACTACCAAATGACCACCAAATGACTTCCAAATGACTACCAAATGAGTACCAAATGACTTCTAAACGCCTACCAAATAACTACCAAGTGACTACCAAATGACAATGAAATGACTACCCAATGACTAACAAATGACTACCAGGTGACTACCAAATGTTTACCAAGTGACTACCAAGTGACTACCAAGTGACTACCAAGTGACTTCCAAGTGACTACCAAGTGACTACCAAGTGACTTCCAAGTGACTACCAAATGACTACCAGGTGACTACCAAATGTTTACCAAGTGACTACCAAGTGACTACCAAATGGCTACACATTGACTATCATATGACTACGAAATGAATACCAAATGACAACCATATGACTACCAAATGTACGTTTACCAAGTGACTACAAATTGACTACCAAATGACTACCCAGTGACTACCAAACGACTACACAGTGACTACGATATGACTACGAAATTAATACCAAATGACTACCAAATGACTACCAAATGTTTACCTAATGACTACCAAGTGACTAACAAATGACTACCAAATGACTACCAAGTGACTACCAAACGACTACACAGTGACTACCAAGTGACTACCAAATGACTTCCAAGTGACGACCAAATTACTACCAAATGACTACCAAGTGACTAGCAAATGACTACTTAGAGACTACCAAGTGACTAACAAATGTTTACCTAATGACTACCAATGACAATCAATGACTACCAAATGACTACCAAGTGACTACCAAATGACTCCCAAGTTACTACCAAGTGACTACCAAGTGACTGCCAAGTGACTAACAAATAACTACCAAATGACTACCAAGTGACTACCAAATGACTACCAAATGACTACGAAATGACTACCAAATGACTACCATATGACTACCAAGTGACTAACGAATGACTACCAAGTGACTACCAAGTGACTACCAAATGTTTTACCTAATGACTACCAAGTGACCAACAAATGACTACCAAGTGACTACCAAACGACTATGCAGTGACTACCATATGACTACTAAATGAATACCATTTGACTGCGAAATTGACGTACCAAATGTTTACCTAATGACAACCAATGACAACCAATGACTACCAAATGACTACCAAGTGACTACTAAATGACTACCAAGTGACTACCAATTGATTACCAAGTGACTACCACATTACTAGCAAATGACTACCAAGTGACTATCAAATGACTACCAAGTGACTACCAAATGACTAACAAGTGACTACCAAATGACTACCAAATGTTACCTAATGACTACCAATGACAACCATTGACTACCAAATGACTACGAAGTGACTACCAAGTGACTACCAAGTGACTACCAAATGACTACCAAGTGACTACCAAATGACTACGAAGTGACTACCAAGTAACTACCAGTTTACTACCAAGTGACTGCTAAGTGACTACCAAGTGACTTATAAATGACTACCAAATGAGTACCAAATGCCTACCAAATGACTACCAAGTGACTACCAAACGACTACACAGTGACTACCAAGTGACTACCAAATGACTACCAAGTGACTACCAAATGACTACGAAGTGACTACCAAGTAACTACCAGGTTACTACCAAGTGACTACTAAGTGACTGCTAAGTGACTAACAAATGACTACCAAATGACTACCAAGTGACTTATAAATGACTACCAAATGACTACCAAATGCCTACCAAATGACTACCAAGTGACTACCAAACGACTACACAGTGACTACCAAGTGACTACCAAATGACTACCAAGTGACGACCAAATTACTACCAAATGACTACCAAGTGACTACCAAATGACTACCAAGTGACTACCAAGTGACTACCAAGTGACTGCCAAGTGACTAACAAATGACTACCAAATGACTACCAAGTGACTACCAAATGACTACCAAATGACTACGAAATGACTACCAAATGACTACCATATGACTACCAAGTGACTAACGAATGACTACCAAGTGACTACCAAGTGACTACCAAATGTTTACCTAATGACTACCAAGTGACCAACAAATGACTATCAAGTGACTACCAAACGACTATGCAGTGACTACCATATGACTACTAAATGAATACCATTTGACTGCCAAATGACGTACCAAATGTTTACCTAATGACTACCAATGACAACCAATGACTACCAAATGACTACCAAGTGACTACCAAATGACTACCAAGTGACTACCAAGTGACTACCAAGTGACTACCAATGACTACCAAATGACTACCAAATGACTACCAAGTGACTACCAAGTGACTACCAAGTGACTACCAAATGACTACCAAATGACTACCAAATGACTACCAAGTGACTACCAAATGACTACCAAATGACTACCAAATGACTTCCAAATGACTACCAAATGACTACCAAATGACTACCAAATGACTACCAAGTGACTACCAAGTGACTACCAAATGAGTACCAAATGACTACCAAATGACTACCAAATGACTACCAAGTGACTACCAAATGACTACCAAAATGACTACCAAATGACTACCAAATGACTACCAAATGACTACCAAATGACTACCAAGTGACTAACAAATGACTACCAAGTGACTACCAAATGACTACCAAATGACTACCAAATGGCTACCAAGTGATTACCACGACTACCAACATCCCAACATCCCAACATCTTAACTGGTCAGGTGGGATTTTTAACAAGTTTAGTTATATTTGGAATATTTGTTTGTTCATTTACAATGTCCACAATAGCACACTTTCACGATGTCGTCATTTGACTACAACTACCTTAATTCATTTCGTTTTTCCTTTATTGTTTAAATTTTTAAATCCCATTGGGGTTTAAATAACTATGGCTCTAATTAGCACGAGAAAAAGTAAAACTGGAGGATGCTTGTAGTTGTAGTCAAACGACGGCATTATGCAAATCTCCTATTAGCACTGCAGTGCTAAGTCCCCTGACACTTAAATAAAGTTGTTTATTTTAATTTGATATTTTATGTCCATTTGTAAGAAACTAGTGGTAAATAATGCTTAGATATTATCTGTGTTAATTATATAAGTGAGATCCCATCTTTGAATTAGTATTTCGTTCACATGTTTGAATTTAGAACTCGTAAAAAAATATACAAGGAAGAATAGCAAAAAATAGCGTGACATAGCGCTGCAACAAATTTTTTTTGCGTTTTTAGTCTAGACGGCTTGCAGTCTGTTTCTCTCTCGAAATAACATGAAATAATCTGGAGCGGCCTGCTCAATGAGCAAGGAGCGCGATCGAAACCGCCACCTTTTGCGGAGGACAGCAAGCACTCTATTTTCAGTCCAAAATATGTGATTTCCCTTCTCCCATTTCAATCCAAAATGGCAAAAATCTGAACCCTATTTCAGACAAGCGGGCCAAACATACCGAATTTGAGACAAAATGTTCGCGTGTGGAGGCTCGCGCGTGGATTATCGGCTGTCAAAGGTCGCCCAAATTCCATACAAACGTCTCTAATTCAGAGATGGCGTCCCCCTGATTTTTGATAGCCTTCTACATGGTTGCAATTTAACGAAACAACCTCAAACTTGGTAAACTGACTAATTTTAATGTGATCTTTCTTGTGACGGGCTCTAATTAATTGAATTTTAATTTGAAAACTCGTCCCCAGTCTCCATTTGAACTTCGGAACTGGAAATTAAGTTGATTATGTAGTACATGCTTTCAAGTCATGCAATTTTAAACGCAACGTTGTAAACATGGTGGACAATTCAGCGAAGATCGCCAACATGGCCAGGATGCTTGCTATCACTCACATCATTGTTGGGTTCCTACTCTTCTGTTTCGGCATCGCAGATCTTGCTGTACCTTACTTTTGGACGGGTTATGGAGCTTTTGGTATCTGGATCGGAGCGTGGGTAAGTTAGTTCTGTTTGTCGACAACTATTTAGTTGTCGAAAAAGCCAGTGTGTGAAGCTAGTTATCGATAACTAAGGCCCTTAGTTATCGACAACTCGCTTCACACACTGGCGTTTTTGTTCTAGACAACTTTTTATGATCGACAACTTAATAGTTGTCGATAACTTAGTCTGTGGAGGCCCTGAGTGTAAATCAATTTATTCCATTCGGAAATGCTTTGTAATTCGAAATGCGTGTGCAATGTTTAAAGGTGATAATGTTTTTATTTCACTTAAGACTAACAAGCTACCATATCATGAGAGAATCTTCATTTATCTACAAGGTCCGGCATTGCAGCGTTGCAGCGTTGCAGCGTTGCAGCGTTGAAGCGTTGAGGCAGAGCCGTTCTATTTGTAAATCTTGTCCATCTGTCCTTTAACATATGAATATTTAATATTATTACATGCAAAGCGTCTGTAAAATCATGAAAACAGCAATGACCGACTTACTGTTCTGACAAAGGCGACAAAGTGATATTGTTTTAGCTTGCAGTTTTTAACTGACTCTCAGAAAGGTGAGTCAAAGGTAGCTTAAACGGTGAGCTTCGAGGGTAACGTTTTATAGGATTGACAAGGTATTTTACATGATGTGAATGCAAATTTCTGCCCCCACCTGTCAACATCCATGAGTTACGTTTTCCACAACATTCATTGTTTCTATTTGAGATTTTAAAACGCTCAAACATGAGGATTCTGCTATTTTAACTGCACGTTGCCTTTTCTACAAGCGTCGATGTTTTCTCTCTCTCCTAAATGATCAAGATTAGAACATTGACTTGTCTTCTGGCAAAATCTTTTTGCAAAATTTTCCAATAGAAGACGTCATATATTTGCGGTATAAGTCCGGCGTAACGTAACGCGAAATATATGGCAATTTTGTTGCGACACAAGTTGCACGAAATGAAATGAACGTTTTCGTTGCAGAAAGAGTTGAGAGAAGTAGAATCAAAGGGGCTATGTCACGCTCTTTTCGGCAATTCTGTTTAATACACAGTAGTCTTAAAATAGATTGAAACCACAAAATGTCCATTTGTAAACAGGTGGTAAATAATGCTTATAAATCATCCGTTTGTTATGTAAGTGAGATTCCATCTTTGAATTAATATTTCGTTCACAAGTGTGAGTTCAGAGCTCGTAAAAAAATAACACAGGAAAGAATATCAAAAAGTAGAATTATGTTGGCGTTCAAAAGTCTTGCTAGTTTGTTCAACATATTCAGTTCCATTCAATTTAACAGATTACTTGGGACGCAAACTGAACGTGCGAAAAAGGGATATCGTCAGATATTCTCCAGTTTTTGCTGCATCACGTTACGCGTTTAGACCAATCGGGCGCTAGAAAAATATTAATGCTCGAGTAACGTCTTGATGGAGGCTATGAATCAAAGACTGAATCAAGGAAGATACAGTATTACAGATTGTGTTGTGTTGTGTTGTAGATGTGCATCGCAGGAGGTCTGGGTATCCCTGGCACTCGCAAAGACCCAAGTCCTTCCCGCAATTGTTTGGTAAGTCGATAATTGTAAAATACTAGCTGCTGGCCCGAAACCGCATCCTTCAGTGTTTGCACATTTTGTAGTTTGGTGGGTTCTGGGTCTGGTTCGGTGGGAGACGCGGTGGCCTAATGGTTAGCGCGTTGGACTCCGGATCGAGCGATCCGGGTTCGAGCCCTGGCCTGGGTCGTTGTGTTGCGTTCTTCGGCAAGACACTTAAATCTCAAAGTGCTTCTCTCCCCGCAGGAGTATAAATGAGTATCGGCGACAAAATGCTGGGGGTAACCTGCGATGGACTAGCATCCCATCCAGTGGGAGTAGCAACACTCCTACTCGACTTCATGCTAAGGAAACCGGGATAAGCTTCAGCAGCGTGGGCCAGTTTGGCCCAAGTTCAGCTTTACCTTTACCTACCTGGTTTCGGTTATATAGTATACAGTGCATACGGTATTTCCTCGATTTTAAGAGTGCCTACCTAGCCTGTTCGCAGATGTCTCCTATTTATACTGTAGACGTTTGCATGCAGGCTCGCGCTCACCTTATATCAAGCGCCCCTCCTTGGATAAGCATCCCTCATAGAATCATTACATTTTTACTGTAATCCCAACCCGCTCCTTACAAAGCAGTCAAAAAGGTCCGATTTCTATACACCAATAATTTCATCAATAATACTCTGATACGCGTCGTATTTTCAACTCTTTTCTCGGTGTTTGGAAATCGGATGAAACACTGTTTCTCAAATATTACATCTCCTTATACAAGTTTTCTGTTTTCGTTTCGTTTAACTCCCAGGCTGGCGTGTTCATGGGCTTCTCTATCATGTCTACTGTGTTTGGTGGTATAATCATCATCTGCTATGGCATATCCATTGCTGTGTATCGATACGACTATAGCTATAATGACTACGGCAACTATGGGTACAGATCCAGCAGGTACTACAACTATGACGCAGAAATGGCCATCAGCGCCATCATTTTGATTCTTGGTATTGTTGAGTTTGTCATTGGAATCTGGGCAGCTGTGTGCCTCTGTCTGATGAATCCTTGTACATGTTGCAACAGCAACCCACCACAACAGGTGAGCCGCCCGTCAAATGCCCGACTGATCAAACGCCAATTTCTCAATACAATATCAATTAATTATTATTAAGAAAGCGGATATTATTCAGTCAGTGACACACACGCACAAACTAAAGCTACTCGGAAAAAAAAAATTCCGAGTTCTCCCAACAGCATTGTCGTCCCCAGAGTCCGCGATTCTTTTGGTCAGCACCAATAAATCACGACCTCTGGCTGGCTGGTACCGATTTTCTGAGGTTGCGCAGAGTACTCGTTTTCTATTGTCTTTTGTCTGTTCATTGTTTCAAGAGCCAATCAAAACATTCGTTCTATCTGTCCCCGCCAGAGTCCGAGATTCCTTGGTGCTGACCAAACGGATCGCGGACTCTGGGGACGAGGATGTCCCAACAGGAGTCGAACCTATGACCTTCCGCACACCGGTCGGATGCCCTACCACTGAGCTACATGAGCTTAGGCCATATAAACATCCCGCATATCGCTAGGGTTGGTTTTGTCAATATGTATGGCAAGAAATGATGGTAATTGTTTAAAAGACTGGTACGGGGTAGGGGGGGGGGGGGGGGGGGGGTTGGGCAGCAAATGGCGTTATGAATGGACTTGGGGCCGTAACGACAACTGAGTGTGCGCAGTAGCACTCAAATATGTTGTTTGAAGAATAAAACAACATCTCAGGCAAGGAATTTAGACCAGAAATATGTATGCAAGAGTATAAATGCGGTTGCTTTTGCTCGAAATCCGATCCAGAAGAAAGACGTTGATGATTGATTTCGCTTCGCCTCGTGTATAAACATTTTCATCTACTTCATTTACCGTTCAAGTTGTACCGCTTCACGTCGCGTATCCAAAATACTCTCGTTGTAGCCTGCAAACGGAGCTCAGATTTTTCGCTTGTTGTTTCACGCTGCCGAGAAACATCAGGCGGCGTGAAACAACAGGCGTGCTCTCTCTTTTCTTAGGGACAAGTGATGTACCCTACTAACACTGGTTACGTCATGACCCAGGGACCTGGTGGTGTCCCTGTCGCTGTTCCAATGCAGTCAATGCAGCCAATGCAGCAATGCAGCAAATGCAGCCAATGCAGGCAGGCGGTGGCGTGATTGCAGTCCAAACTGTCGCACCAGGGGCACAGGAAGGCCAACCTCAAATGGTCATGGTACCCGTTTCTGGAGCAATGGCTACAGGTTACCAACCTCAGCAGGTTGAGATGCCTCCGTCCTATGGACATGGGCAGTACACAACACTACAAAACGAACAAGTATGACCGGTTTGACTGGTAGGCTAGGCTATTGTCACGTGATACCCGTTTGAAGATATCACCAATGAAGAATTGAACAATGCTTAGTGCGTGTTTATCGAAATATGGATGTACACGGGAATACATACATACATACATACATAAACTTTATTTATCCTCAAGGCAATATTTTAAGCCATTTTTTTGCGAAGTGCAAAATCACTTTCAAATTGAAGAAAGCCTCAAAATAACAGTTTACTAAGGTAGAAAAACACCAAAGAGGTAATAATAAACCAAACAGGAACAAGGATGGTTGAGGATGGGGAAGATTAGACGGATTGCGAACGGCGAACTTGAAAAAATTGGCCAATTTTTTCAATTAGCGCCATCCGTGACGTAGCTCCTTTAAACCGCTAATGAGTCGAGTTACAAAATAGACAAAAATTAATTAACTTATAGAGAGAACACGAGAGAAGCGCAGCTACTGTTTCGTAATATTGAGGCGGAGGCTTCATAGAGAGGGGGTGCTTATTACAATATTTGTCTTTCAAGAGGGGGGGAGGGGGTATTAGAGAGGGAGCTTAATAGATGGAGGGGTGGGAGGTGGCTTAATAGAGCTTTTACGCTAATCGTTTACATAAAACTCAAAACATGTGTAAATATTTTAATTTTGCTTTATTTAGGTTCCAGTCAAGACTTGAGACGGGCAATACAAGTGTGGTGGGAGCCTGGTAAACACTATACACATGATGGACCCCACAGGAAACTAAAACATATATAAGCAAAAAACTTTAGTGTAACTTTTAAGCTGCTAACGTTTTGGTTGTATACTTTCAGCTACGACTAGTATGAATCTTAGATCAAGTATATTAAAAGTAGACTTTTTTTTAAATGAAGTTGTAAAACCGTGATCAATTGTCCATCTTTGCTTAAAGGAGCTATGTCACGATATTTTAAGTCATTTTTTGCGATCTTCAAAATCACCTTCAAATTGAAGAAAACCTCAAAATAATAGTTTACTAAGGTAAACCAAAGAGGTGATAATAAACCAAACAGGAACAAGGATGGTTGAGGATGGAGAAGATTAAGACGCCGCGGGATTACGAACGGCGAACTTGGAAAAATTGGTCAATTTTTGTAAGATGCGTTGGGTACACCCATATGTAAGCTATAAAGGTGTGTGTCGCGGGATAGGGCATGGATTTTTAGTTGCTCAGTCCTTAAATAGGGTATCCTTTTTGGTATTTTTGGTATTGTGATAGGGTTCGTTTAAATTGTATTAGCTAAATTGTAGTACCTAAACGCCCAGCTAAACGAAAAAGACATGGTCTGCCAAAACTAAACTACCCGTTAACAGAACAGAATACGATACATACATACATACATACTTTATTTGATAAGTAGGTTGTGAAAAAAGGCAGCCAAAGGCTGATGTGGACCTACTATACTAAAAATTAGGAATTACATTTGTAAAAATTACATTTATAAATTTAGAACAAGTATATACAAATAAGTCGGAATTTACTAATATTAATATAACTAGTAATACGTGACTCGCAGGTCCTCGCGAAGCTCGGGGGAGTGACAGGGGAGGGGGAGTTTGTCGAAGGGTTATAAATAAGAATTTAGCAGTAGTGCATTATTTGAAGTTGGCCATTAACTGAATTGTATATATTCAATATCATTGTCCTGTGTAGGGAGCTAGTAAGATATATTTGTTATAAATTTTTGAAGAGATTGATCCCTGGAGAAAGAGGAATAATTGGCCAGTCTCCCTAATTGTGGGGCAGTAAGGGATTTAGGGGAGGGGCAGGTTCCTCCTCCAACTCTCCCCTTGTTGTGAAGTGCAGAAAAGTACCCCTCCTCCCTTATTTGAAGAACTGAAATTTTATCTCAAACCCTCCCTATTCTAGCAAGGCAAGGGCATCTGCAGTTTAACCACCCCCTCGCCTCACCTATGTGCACCTCTAAATCCGTACTGGCTTTTTATTTAATTATAATGACATATGTTTCCAGAAAATATGCGCATACCCAGCACGGAAGGTTTTTTTGTTTGAACCCCCCCCCCCCCCCCCCCCCCCCCCCCCCATGTAAATTCCAGTTTAGATTCATACTGTAAAAAGGTTTGGCTTTTGAGAACCCCTGTCCCTTATAATTTCCATTTACTTTTCTGGGGTGGGTATTAATATTTCAGTTAGAGTACATATTTTGAAATGGTGAAGTACTTTACTAAGTGAAAAACTTCAAGACAATGTTTTGAGATGAAGCCAGCAAGTGGTATTGTTTATTGGAAATAAATGGTTTAGTAGTAGTGTTTTCCTATAAGCCATAGTTAAAATTCAGGTTTGAAGCACTTTAATATTGAACAGTAATTCCTAAAGTGTAAGCCTTGCTTGTCAATATAAATTCTCATTATTTACATTGCCATGTAATTTTTAAGTGACAAACTAAAATAGGAATTGTCCTTATTTGTGGAAATTGCACTTGAATACATTGAATACAAAGTACAGTAGAACCCGGTTAATACGGACACCAAAGGGACATGAAAAAGACGTTAGTGTCCATATTAACCGGGTGTCCGTATTAAGTGGGCTGGTATACAGTGTAAGAGAAAATATGTGTCGTCGGGACAAACCAAACTGTCCATAATAAGCGGGGTGTCCGTAAAGCGGGGTTCTACTGTATTTTATATGATGTCAAGACCCTGCCTCCTTTGTAGTGTATTGGTAGGTGATAGACCATTAACTAAGGAAATTGAAAATTATGAACTGAAAAGTGCGAGCATTTAATTTTTTGGAGAGGGTGGGGTAGGGCTAATTTAAAGAAGTTGACAGTATGTTATAAACAGTAGTTGTGGTATTTATATATATGAAAGTCACTTACCTGATTGATGTTTAGGTTTATTGTGGAATCTGATATTGTTATATGCAGTGGAATCCCGATTTATTTAACCTCCAAGGGAGATGAATTTGAAAATTTGTTTTGAAAATAATTAATTTTATTGTGTTTAAAATTACAGTGAAACAAATCCAAGGGAAATAACTTTTTGTCTTGAGTTATAGGGGTTTTTGAGAAATCTGGGGTTTGAGAAATCGGGATTCCATGCACTGTATTTTGTAAGTATAACTACCTGTATAATATTCCTATAATAATATTTTATTCATTGTACAGTAATATTTAAAGTCACTCACCTCACAAAATATGTTTTGGTGTACCTTAAAGGAAATGAACCGAAATACCTACCTGTAATAAGTTAGTGAATGAAATGTCTAATTAATTTCGATGTAATATACAATGTATACAATGTATAATGATGTCCATGACTTGTAGGAGTGAGCGACGAGAATCTGTAGTATTTCCTGCTTGGTGATAATGCAAATGAAGTAATAAATATGAATTAACCATTTAGATGTTGATATTGATCCGCTGTAATTTGAGCAAGGTGTCTCAACCTTTCTTCTTCTTCTTGGAGTCGTTGTTGTAATTGTTTACTCTTGCCTATTGACTGAAGTCTTTGAAAAGACATTGGCTGGAACACCACATTTTGTAAGGAGCGCACTCTGGATGCAGCCACAAAAGTACATCCAGCAGCTCTTTCTGCTTTTCCTAAGTCAATGACTGCTTGAGATAATGTTTGACCTTGAGACTTGTGAATTGTCATCGCATAGCGTAGTCTAAGTGGCAATTGTTGTCTGGATAACCGCTGTCCTTCACTTTCCCATTCAAATAAGTGTGGTGGAATAGGTAGAGTCTGTTGGTTTGATTCCAGAAAGGCTGGTCCTGTGTAGTGTGGAAATTGTACAAGTGCTGCAATGGGTAGACACGGGGGTGGGCGGTCAGGGTGAAATATGAGGTCTTGAACAATACCAGAGGCACCATTGCATAATCCAACTTCCTGCCAAAGGTTTGATGTAATAGCATGACAGCTGCTCCTCTTGCTAGAAAAATTTCTGAATCTAGACCTCCAGCATCATCTGACTTTGCAGCCCTTGCATTTCTTCCTGAATGGACAGCTGATATTCGAACAATAGGTGTGCCAAGACTGTGTAATTTCTCAAAATTATACCTCGCAACATTTTGTTTGTCAAAAAATAATCGCACTGCATCTGTAAAGTCTTCCATGTTGACTTTTTGTGGTGTTCGTTCTTGAAGTTTTTGCCAGTCATCTTGAGTAATGTTGCCATCTCGTATGTTGAGAAGAAGTTCTCTGAACATTTCTGCTTCTGGGTTGTTTCCAGCTTGTCGAACATTTTCCATGAGTATTACTACAGTGACAAACAGAGTATAAATGGTATGGCCATGGTCTCCTAGAACTGATCCCGAGGGAGGAGAATAAATTGCCCTATCTCCAACAGGTGGCAGCTGTCCAAAATCTCCAAGTAGAATAACTGAAATTCCTCCAAGTGGTACATTAAGTTTGCCAGTTGCTTGCCTGGCGCTACGTAACCGGTTAGAACCGGTTTATAACCGGTTAAACGGGTGATTTGTTGTTGTTGCCTAGTAACGGCACGCGATTTGATCTGCAAGGTTTCCAAGAATCGCTGCAAGGTTTCTGAGAATCGACGGACGAACGCCGTGTTTTTGCTATGCCATGGCCACCGGATTTTGGTTTCGATTGGAGTTCGCTCGTCTCCCGACACATCTGTAATAAATTGTAGCGCTCTTGTACTGTTTTCCCCACTTTTCCGTCCGAATGATCTGAAACCACTTTGCTTTTGCAGGTAAAATCTTCTTCGCAATATCGGATCGGCGAATTATTTTCAGACACAAGTCTTCTACCCTGCGAGCAGAGTAAAGTCTTCACGTCTACAATGAAAACTAAGCCATATGTTGATCGTACTTTTAGAAATTCCTGAGTCGTCTTTCCCGAGTTTCCTGTTGTTAAATTCGTTCGATAAACAAACTTGGAGTAAAAATTGTTATTCTTCAGCAACCGTTCCTGTTTCTACATTTACGTGTACAAAGATTACGTCGAAGTCAATGCTATTAAGCAAAGAAACGGGGGTTAAAAAAAGAACGGCCTGGATTCGAACCGAAAAAAAAAAAGAAGGACCATAGTAGGATTTGAACTCTCGCCCTCAATCCTGAAGATCAGATTTAAAAGTTAGCGCCTTAAGCCATTAGGCCACGAGCGCGCCGTGTGACGTCATTACTGTCAACCACGATTTCCACAAACAAACAAATAAATATGATCGTAAAGGCCACACGAGAATTGCTCTCGGGTGAGCTCTTTGGGGACAGAATTATAAACCCCGCTACGCGAGGAAAAGAAAAGAAATTGACATATATCATCAAATAATAAATTTAAATTTAAAAATATATAAAATCTTCATTTTTGTTAGCAACTACTGTTGCCCCTTTATCAAATAAGAAATTGTCAATAATTTTAACATGTTTGCGTAAAATTTGTTTAAAAGAATAAGAATTTTCTGGTACTTTAACTAATTTATTTACAAAATTCCAGATTACAGGACCTCTGTATTGTAGGGTGTTTCTGCCAGTCTCTGATTTAAATCTAATGATGTTAAATTGGTTAGGAACACGAGAAGATCTAGAAGTTACTCTTTTAGAAAACAGTTCACATATTGATTGGGTCGTTGTTTCATAATATACTTTGTGCATAAGTAACAGTACGGATTTTTTATAGAAGTAAGATATGGGCAGCCAATCGGATTTCATGAGACATGTGTCATCTGCCATCGTTGGATTAAGGTTAAGGTTATTCACAATACGAGCTGCTCTTGCATGAATATGGTTTAGAGAGTTAAGTGCAGAAGGATAACAATTTCCCCATACTGAGATTCCATACGTTACACTGGGGATAATTGTTTTAAAGTATATTTCCTCGAGAACCTTCTTGGGAAGGATTCTCATTCTCTTCAACGCTCCAACCTTCTGTGTGAAATATTTCTTTACGGAGTCAATGTGCACAGACCATGTCAGCTTATTGTCGATTTTAACTCCAAGGCAAGTGGTGTAGTTAACCAGGTCGATGTGGCCAGTGTTGAAGTAGAGGGGAGGTATAGGCCCAACAAAAGAGGTTTTTCTTAGTATCATTGCCTCAGTTTTAATTGGGTGGATAGTTAGCTGATTTCTAACACTCCACACGAGGACTTGCTTCATTGTTTTGTTTAGTGAGAACATAATCTGGTCAACATTTGGACCAATACAGTAGACTGTAGTGTCATCTGCATACATGTAGAGGTCTCCCGAATCAATGTGGTCAGGGAGATCATTAACATATATGGTGTACAGCCTGGGGTCAAGAAGCGAGCCTTGAGGGACTCCATAGCGTACATAGTCAGTGACAGACCTACAATTATTTACTTCAGTAAATTGGCGTCTATCAGTCAGATAGTTCATTAGCCATTCATGAAGAGATCCTGAAATTCCAATGGCGTGTAATTTATGTGATAGAATATAATGGGGGACAGTGTCAAAAGCTTTTTGGAAATCAATAAAAACTGCTCCAACTGTTAGACCATTGTCAATTGCTGTCTTCCATCTCTCAGTCATTGAGGTAAGCATTCCTTCAGTTGATAGTCCCTTGCTAAACCCCCGTTGTTTACAGCTTTTTGTGCCACAGCTGTTCAGATGGGTATCAATTATGTTGCAGATCTGACTTTCGAGCAGCTTGCTGGGGATACTTAAGAGGGATTCCGCTCAACGTTCGAGCAATAAGTGCAAAAAATTAAGTTACCAAAAAAATACTCATAGCACGGTAACATTTTGAATACAGTTAAGAAGAAATTATCGATAAATTAGCTCCCAAGCTGACCCCGCGAGAGAAGTCATTACATATTTTAATTAAAAAGACGCTTCGTGTCAGTTCAAAACAAAATGGCGTGCGTTTTTATCATTTTTTACGAGGTTTGACATTAATTTTCTCGAGAATGCTTGAGAATTTAATTGCGGGGTCACTTGGAGAAGTGAGTTAAAGTGATATGTTTCAAATAGTATTCAAAATGTTACCGTGCTATGAGTAGTTTTTTAGCAATTAATTTTTGCACTTATTGCTCGAACGTTGAGCGGAATCCCTCTTAATAGTGATATTGGCTTATAATTTGAAACGTCTACTGGGTTTCCTTTTTTGAAGATTGCATTAACTTTTGCAATCTTCCATGTATTAGGAAAGCTGGACTGAGTCATGCTGTTCTTGAAAACAGTTACAATTCCCTCTAAGGCAGATGATCCTGCAATAGCTAAACTACGAGAAGAGATGCCATCAGGACCAGATGCTTTGTTAATTTTAATTGTCTTGATATCAGCTTTGAGTTTGTTGATGTTGACCTCCAAGTCCTGCACAGTGGGGGTAACTCTGTACATGAATTGATGGGGTTCATCAGCTTCGGGGAATTTTTCAGCTAGTTCTCTGCCAATATTTATGAAATAAGAGTTAATCAATTCAGCTTTCTCGTAATCATTTGTGATTTCCTTATTATCAGCATCTCTGAGGGGGCCAATTTGTTTACTCTTAGATTTACCCGTGGCCTCGTTTACAGTTTTCCAGAAAGATTTTGAGTCCTTGGTCTCTGTAAATTTCTTTTTCCAATATTGAGCTTCGGCACATCGTAGCATCTTAGATACTTTGTTTCTGGAGGATTTGTAATCAGTCCAGAGTTTATTTGTTGAGGGTGTACCATCACAAGCTTTCAAAAGTTTATATCTCTTATTCATCTCTTTCCGGACCTCACTGTTCATCCAAGGTAGTGAATGTTTTCTAACTTTGGCTTTGCGTAAGGGAATGTGATTGTTTGCAATTTCATTATACATGCAATTCCAAGCCCAAGTGATGTCATCCAGGTCCTCAAAGGTGGAACAGACCCACCAGGGAGCACTTTCCAGGTCACGTTTGAAATCTTTCGGGTTTTCTAACACATTCTTGAAATTGTGGACATATTTAACAAAATTTTGAGTTTTTGTTTTTCCCTTAATTCACCTTTTCGGCGTTAGATTTCACGTGTAGTGTCACGTGACATGTGATGTAAACAAACCGCGAAAGTTCGGACATTCTAGTAAACCACGCACTGCACGTATTCGAACTTCCGAGTCGCTATTTCAAGTTCCCGTTTCTATATGTTATTTTTCGATTTTGTGCCTTAAAAAGGGTATAAATTTTCGATTTTCTACCCTTAATAGGGTCAGGGTTTAAGAACCTTCGCGGCACACACCTATCCTCCCTACCCCCCCCCCCCCCCCCCCCTCCTCCCTCTCCGGGTTCCTAGTCAGCTAACCCCTTGTAAATTTCACTAGAACAGGAGAAGAAAAGAGTCGAGGACTGTCTTTAAGAAATTGAAAATGGCGTGCATGTTTATATTTAACAATTATCCTCAATCTCGACCCCAGAGCCCTTCTCTTTTGCGCATGACGCTTGCGTAGTCAAGAAAGCAGCGAAGGTCTGGGGTCGAGAATGCAATTATCCTGCGAAATCGCGCGGAATATATAAACAATAGCCTCCATTTGGCGAGGAAATATGCTCGGATATTTGTCCGCGGACATTATCTGTTCCGAGATAGTGGACAGTTTTCCGAGAACGAAGCTCGAGGAAAACTGTGAGCTTCGAGGAACAGATAATGTCCAAGGACAAATATCCGAGCATATTTTTGAAGCCAAATGGAGGCTATTGTAGTTATTATCCTTCAAATATTTTTTCACAAGGCCGCTCTGTTTGCCGTGGAAGATCTCGGTCGGCCAAGCTGTTAAACATCAAAATAATTATGTTGGCGTTCAAAAATATTTCTAGTCTGTTCAAAACAATAAGTTCTATTTAATTTGGCAATTTATTTGAGACTAAAACTGAACTTGCGAACGTGAAACGCAAATTTTAAAAAGTGTGGAATATCACTTGGGGAATATCACCGGATATTCTCCAGTTTTGGCTAAGTCACGTGACGTGTTTAGACCAATCGCGCGCGAGAAAAATATTTGATGGATTATAACGCAGGATATCTGTTGAGTACGGCCAACAGATATTGAGTGCATCATGACCATATTTGGACAGTGTTACAATTTGTATAGGTAATCGCATGGGCCCGAGTGCAATTAGGGATTAATTTCACGAGTATTTTCAAAGTTTTTACAAAATTTTGAAAAAACTTTGAAAATACAAGTGAAATTAATCCCTAATTGCACGAGGGAACAATGCGATTAATTGTTTATCATATAAAGGGCAAAATTTTTCAAAAACCTTCAGCGTGCGGCTAATAATTCACCCTGCGGAACGAAAATATTCCTTTCTAAAATCACGCAGAATCACAGCAAGATCAAGCAAAACCTTACGTTCAGAACAGGATAACGCTAACTGTTATGTAATTCTTAAGAGAAAAATCTAAGTCGTGAAAAAAAAATAACAAGCTTGATACACTCAATCCAAGCCAAAAAGCCAAGTACCTGTTTGAATGTTTTGAAACTTTCCGCTGCATGCAAGCTGCTTGACATGTACAATCCTACATCGATGAAACAGCAAACGATGAGTCCAAACAAACTTGAAAAGATAGCTTCTCCTGTTTAATTTGACCTTCTTCTTTCTTTGAACAAACTATGTGCTATTTACTCTGGCTTGCACGTGATGAAGCCCGTATTTAACAGAAGTGAAGCGAAGAAGTCAGTTGGCCGCCATGAATAAATTTCGTCTCAAACTAGCCAAGTGTCTAGCTGATGCAAGTTTTCTACTTTCAATTGAAATAATCTTCTGTTGTTGTGAAACACTGAGATTCAGCTTTCGGAATTTCGTTTGAAGCTATCACCTGCGGTTTCCATTCCTTTTTCATCAAATAACTCGGGAAACTGAAGTCAAACTCCGAAGTGAAGTACAAGCGAGCGCTGTGTTTGAAAGTTCTGCTCAAAATCCCGCCGTCAAGAAGCCAACCAAGTGCAGCGCGCACAGCCAATTAGGAGCGAGTAATTTTGCCGCTCTATCAATCAGGATCAAGTAATCATGCCCTTGATTACCAAAAAGTGCCCTTGATTAAGACAAAATGCCCTCTGTCTTAGCCAATCAGAATTCAGTAATTTTGCCCGCTATGTGATAAGTTGAATAATAAAGCCAGATGTAAACACGAGAGACGGTTTGGGAGAATTCGAAAGTTGATGTATAAACAGGGATTACATCATGAAGTACTTTCTGTTAAGCATTCTTCAATTTGGTATAGGAAGTCAATTGGTAGTCATTTGGTAGTCACTTGGTAGTCATTTTGCAGTCATTTGGTAGTCATTTGGTAGTCACTTGGTAGTCACTTAGTAGTCACTTGGTAGTCATTTGATAGTCATTTTGTAGTCATTTGAAAGTCACTTGGTAGTCATTTGGTAGTCACCTGGTAGTCACTTGGTAGTCATTCGGTAGTCACTTGGTAGTCACTTGGTAGTCACTTGCAAGTCACTTGGTAGTCACTTGGTAGTCATTTGGTGGTCATTTGGTAGTCATTTAGTAGTCATTTGGTAGTCACTTGGTAGCACTTGGTAGTCATTTGGTAGTCACTTGGTAGTCACTTGGTAGTCACTTGGTAGTGATTTGGTAGTGAGTTGGCAAGTCACTTGGTAGTCATTTTGGAGTCATTTTGTAGTCTCTTTGTAGTCATTTGGTAGTCACTTGGTAATCATTTAGTAGTCACTTGGTAGTCATTTGGTAGTCACTTGGTAGCCATAGGTAGTCATTTGGTAGTCACTTTGTAGTCACTTGGTAGTCATTTGGTAGTCACTTGATAGTCATTTGGTAGTCAATTGGTAGTCACTTGGTAGACACTTGGTAGTCACTTGGTAGTTATTTGGTTGTTACTTGGTAGTCACTTTTTAGTCATTTGGTAGTCACTTGGTAGTCACTTGATAAACATTTGGTAATCATTTGGTAGTCACTTGGTAGTCATTTGGTAGTCCTTTGGTAGTCACTTGGTAGTCATTTGGAAGTCATTTGGTAGTCACTTGGTAGTCATTTGGTAGTCACTTGGTAGTCATTTGGTAGTCATTTCGTAGTCACTTGGTAGTCACGTGGCAGTCACTTGGTAGTCATTTTGTAGTCACTTGGTAGTCATTTTGGAGTCATTTGGTAGTCAATTGGTAGTCATTTGGTAGTCACTTGGTAGTTACCTGGTAGTCATTAATTTTTGGTAGTCACTTGGTAGTCGTTTGGTAGTCACTTGGTAGTCTTTTGGTAGTCAATTGGTAGTCATTTGGTAGTCAATTGGTAGTCACTTGGTAGACACTTGGTAGTCACTTGATAGTCACTTGGTAGTCACTTGTTAGTCACTTGGTAGTCATTTGGTGGTCATTTGGTAGTCATTTGGTAGTCACTTGGTAATCACTTGGTAGTGATTTGGTAGTGAGTTGGCAAGTCACTTGGTAGTCACTTGGTAGTCATTTGATAGTCATTTTGTAGTCTCTTGGTAGTCACTTGGTAGACACTTGGTAGTCACTTGATAGTCACTTGGTAGTCACTTGTTAGTCACTTGGTAGTCATTTGGTGGTCATTTGGTAGTCATTTGGTAGTCACTTGGTAGTCACTTGATAGTGATTTGGTAGTGAGTTGGCAAGTCACTTGGTAGTCACTTGGTAGTCATTTGATAGTCATTTTGTAGTCTCTTGGTAGTCATTTGGTAGTCACTTGGTAATCATTTGGTAGTCACTTGGTAGTCATCTGGTAGTCACTTGGTAGCCATAGGTAGTCATTTGGTAGTCACTTTGTAGTCACTTGGTAGTCATTTGGTAGTCACTTGGTAGTCATTTGGTAGTCAATTGGTAGTCAGTTAGTAGACACTTGGTAGTCACTTGGTAGTCATTTGGTAGTCACTTTGTAGTCACTTGGTAAACATTTGGTAATCATTTGGTAGTCACTTGGTAGTCATTTGGTAGTCCTTTGGTAGTTACTTGGTAGTCATTTGGAAGTCATTTGGTAGTCACTTGGTAGTCATTTGGTAGTCACTTGGTAGTCATTTGGTAGTCATTTCGTAGTCACTTGGTAGTCACGTGGCAGTCACTTGGTAGTCATTTGGTAGTCATTTGGTAGTCACTTGGTAGTGATTTGGTAGTGAGTTGGCAAGTCACTTGGTAGTCACTTGGTAGTCATTTTGGTGTCATTTTGTAGTCTCTTGATAGTCATTTGGCAGTCACTTGGTAATCATTTGGTAGTCAATTGGTAGTCATTTGGTAGTCACTTGGTAGCCATAGGTAGTCACTTGGTAGTCACTTGGTAGTCATTTGGTAGTCACTTGGTAGTCATTTGGTAGTCATTTGGTAGTCAATTGGTAGTCACTTGGTAGACACTTGGTAGTCACTTGGTAGTTATTTGGTTGGTACTTGGTAGTCATTTGGTAGTCCTTTGGTAGTCACTTGGTAGTCATTTGGAAGTCAGTTGGTAGTCTCTTGGTAGTCATTTGGTAGTCATTTGGTAGTCACTTTGTAGTCATTTTGGAGTCATTTGGTAGTCAATTGGTAGTCATTTGGTAGTCACTTGGTAGTTACCTGGTAGTCATTAATTTTTGGTAGTCACTTGGTAGTCGTTTGGTAGTCACTTGGTAGTCTATGACTACCACGTGACTACCAAATGACTACCAAGTGACTGCCACGTGACTACCAAGAGACTACGAAATGACTACGAAATGACTACCAAGTGACTACGAAACGACTATCAAGTGACTACCAAATGACTTCCAAATGACTACCAAGTGACTACCAAAGGACTGCCAAATGACTCCAAAATGACTACCAAGTGACTACCAAATAACTACCAATGACAACCAATGACTACCAAATGACTACCAAGTGACTACCACGACTACCAACATCCCAACATCCCAACTGGTCAGTTGGGATTTTTAACAAGTTCAGTTATATTTGCAATATTTGTTTGTTCATTTACAATGTCCTCAATAGCACACTTTCACGATTTCGTCATTTGACTACAACTACCAGAATTCATTTCGTTTTTTCTTTATTAGTTAAATTTTAAAATCCCATTTGGGTATAAATAACAATGGCTCTAATTAGCACGAGAAAAAGAAAAACTGAAGTATTCTGGTAGTTGTAGTCAAATGAGGCCATCATGCAAATCTCCTATTTGCACTGCAGTGCTAAATCCCCTGACACTTAAATACATTTGATTATTTTAATTTTATATTTTATGTCCATTTGTAAGAAACAAGTGGTAAATAATGCTTAGAAATTATAATTGAAGTAAGCAAGGCTGATACTACGTAGAGCACTTAAAGCGACAACGACATGATAGAGTCCAAACTGAAAGCCAAAAATGCAACCGTGGACAGCTGTTTCGACCTGGTTGGGTCTCGTCAGCACGGTGTAGCCGCATAAAATAGAACAACCAGCTAGAAGGCCAATTGTCTACTGAATGCTCGTGGTAATGACCTCAGATGAGCTCAAATTCAAATGTTTGCCAATTGGCCAACGCCACAGCGCGTGACCATGAGTAACCGGCAAAAAATTTGAAACATCATGTCGTTGTCGCGATAAGGAAAGTGATGATAGACATAAACTATCCCACAGCGAATACATGGGCAAATCCATGTAAAAAATATAAATTATCTGGTGTGTTTGTTATATAAGTGAGACTCCATCTTTGAATTAGTATTTCGTTCACATGTTTGAATTTAGAACTCGTAAAAAAATATACAAGGAAGAATAGCAAAAAATAGCGCGAGATAGCGCTGCAACAAATTTTGTTTGCGTTTTCAGTCTAGGCTGCTTGCAGTCTGTTTCTCTCTCGAAATAACATGAAATAATCTGGAGCGGCCCGCTCAATGAGCAAGGAGCGCGATCGAAACCGCCACCTTTTGCGGAGGACAGCAAGCACGCTATTTTCAGTACAAAATATGTGATTTTCTCTTCTCCCATTTCAAGCCAAAATGGCCAAAATCTGAACCCTATTTCAGACAAGGGGGCCAAACATACCGAATTTGAGACAAAATGTTCGCGTGTGGAGGCTCGCGCGTGGATTATCGGCGCTTCGCGCCTCTCAATTCGCGCGTTGCGCACAATATCTCGAGAAAAATGGAGTCTGTTTTGCAGACTAGCTCGCAAGCTCTTTTGCCAACCACACTCAAGAGTGATATTAGCGGACGTGATCGAAAATGCCGTAATTGTTTGTAAACGAATATCATCGCCATAGGTACCTGTAATTGCCCGTTCCGAAGTTCAAAAAGGGACTAGGCACTAGTTTACCTATTGTTGATATTACTTCATATTAAAAAATAGGCCCGCGACGCGTGCTCATGGCTACTGCATTTTTTACTCAGAGAATGCGCATACATGTAGCCCATGAGCCGATTAAACGAAATGGGTTAGGGACTCTCACGATTTCAATCAGTAAGTTATATTTTTCTCTACCCAGCAGTCATGAATCCACATCATCCCTTTATAACATGTATACTAGACATACTAGATATAAACATTTCCACGCCAATGGCTTTCGTTAACTCTCACCAGACCTCTCAATTGATAATATAGGTCAAGACTTCGTTCTCCGAGTTGTCGCCGTTGAGGATAGTGCAGCAACTTTGTTGGTTTTGTTATTTTTTTCTTTGGTGTATTGCATTTGATAACCCTAGCCCTAAGGCAACATCTCTTGCTTTGGCTAACCACACTAAAATAATCAGGCCCGTAGGGCGAGGGATGCGACAGGTGCGTCCGTGGACCGATGGCTGAAAATAAAGTGAATGAAAAGCTCTAATTCGCTAACTGGTGTAGTCTGGAAATGAAGCCTGAATCAACGAAGATAACATCGAAGGTCCGCCATTTGTAGATTTGCTGGGTGACATATTAAATTTTGGACCAGATCTTGAGATTCTACAAGCTGAATTTAACGTTAACGATAAATTCGACCTAAAACCCTCATACGGAATTTTAATCCCCAGGCTCTATCAAAATGAGAGAAGACTGGGTACCCCAATAATGAACTGCAAAAGGGCTCAGCATGTGTGTCAATATTGGATAAAATGGACCGAACAGAGCCAGAGGTCACAGAAGAGCGAAATAGAAAGGCCGCAACAAAATCCTGTCAATCGATAGATACATTTGTCCGTAAATTGTAAATTACATGTCACATAAAGTTTCTTGCAATTGTTTGTCATTAATCCATTTTGAATTTAAAAAGTGCAAGAAATTTTTATGTTTATACGTTCGCTTTTTGCTGCCTGGTTTCATATCAAAACGCACGAAATGCGAAATACAGTCGAACCTCTCCACAACGGCCACCTTGGGGACAGAGGTAAGTGGCCGTTGTAGAGAGGTGGCCGTTATGGGGAGGTAGGGGTGTAATATGACACCATTTGTTTTTTTGGGGGGACAACATTTTTATTTAAAAATGCTTATTATAGCATATGAATACGTAACACAATCAAAATGTATCAATAAAACAGAAACCAAAATGATGTTCAGAACAGGAATGTTAACAAAACAAAGCTAGTAAGGTACAGTGAGTACATCAGTTTGTACATCGTTTACTTTCTCTTTCGTGAAATTAAGTTGTCAAGGGTTGTTTGCTTGAGTGAGTGGCTGCGAGGTTCTATTTTAATGTGACTTACTGTGCCACAATGCATTTTTTTTTTCAATTTCGCAATGCAATTTAAACACAGAGCCTTATCAGCTGTACTCGATTTACGACTGAAATAAAAATACAGTACTGTAAAAGCGTAAAAAAAATGGAAAATAGAAAAAAATGGGGGCCTTGTACCTTCTAGTATTGTGTGATTCTTCCATCAGTGGCTAAACACGTGCCGCAATATAAGATACTTTATTACACGACATGGCATTTTAGAGTGCGAATACGCACAAAGACGAGAGCAGATATGAGACCGTATTACACGGGTCTCAGTCCCCCTGACCGCGCGCTACGAAAAACACTGTTGAAAGCCTATATTTTAGGAAATATATTGTCGTATAATAAACAATTTATTCAGCGGAAAGTTGTGTAATACGGCTGGGCATTTTTACTCGTCAGTGTTTATTTTTTCTCGCCTAAAGGCTCGAAAAAATAAAAACTGACTCGTAAAAATACCCAGCCGTATTACACAACTTTCCGCTGAATAACCTCTATGTATTGCCCGACGATGCGTGGTACAGATGAGGTTGCGTGACCTTTTATTACTGTACGCCAAAAAAGATAGGGTTTTAATGGCCGTTGCCGTTGTGGAGAGGTGGCCGTTGTAGAGAGGTTAAAACAAGAGTGAATGTATGGACTGTCCGCCGGGGCAAAAGAAAGTGGCCGTTGTGGAGATGTGGCCGTTGTGGAGAGGTGGCCGTTAGTAGAGGTTCGACTGTATCAAAAATTTCCCGGCGGTACCCCCATACAAACTCGGGAGGCACTCGAAAGTTAGTACGCGCAAGGAAAAGGAGACGTCTGCACGCAGGCTATCCCCTCCCCTTTCGCACTTATTATGGACAGTTTTGTTTGTCCCGACGAAAAGCTCATATATTTTATCTTACATTACAACGGTCACTTTTCCGCTCTCATACAAAGTTAACCTCGCTTATCTGTGCACTGTATATTGTCATGACATGTTTGACAACTGTCTTGCTCACTGTGCTGCGTGGCAGGCGTAACACAAAAGTTTCACTTCCTTGGTCTTTTACTGCAGTCATTAGACGTTGCTTAATACGGACAATTGTTCGTGTCCGTCTTATCCGAGTTCCACTGTACCAGGGGGGGCTAGCAGCGAGGCCTGGGACCTAGTATATATGATTGCACATTTTAGAAATTTGGCCGAGCGAGACTAAGTACTGGTTTGTTTAAAATAAACATGGCGGACGATGGCTGACATGACGTGCGTTTGTGTTCGTTCAGAAATATTTTGGCGATTCCACGTCCAAACATCTATGGGAACGATTCGGTCGCTGTTTAACTGAACTTTGGTCATTGTGGGACACCATGGATGAAAATTCCACAGCAAACTCCCGTAGAGGTACGTTTCTCGAATGATTGACAGATTTCTTTACTTGTGCGATCATGTATTGCGGAAAAGCGGCAAGATCAAAGGGCGCTGCCTGCCCCCCCTGCACTGTACATACGAGGCGTTTCAATCACAGTCAAAACAAAGGGATTTGACTTCACGAAACTGAAAAAAAACCTGCCAAAAAAACCCCTGCAAACTGTCAAAGCTATTTGCCTTTATCTCTGTAATTGTGTAATAACCCGACCAATTACACGCCGCGAAATTATTGACATATTATAAATAGACGACGAATTATTACACAAGAATCCATCAAAGAACAGTTCTCATCTTGCTTCCTACTATAATGTCACGCAAAAAGGTGCTTTGTGGTAAAAAAACTCGATTTCCCCCCTCCGCAATATATACTTATACAGATTAGAACTTGCGTGGTCGTTTCAGACTCCCTCACATGGCAGCAAATAAGTCACAGAACAGCCATTTGTACTAGTACAACTTAAATTTTATCTTATTATCAAAGAAACCGCTATTCTGGTATCTTATGTCAACACATCACTGTTGTTTTTGTTCCGTCTTATCTTTCCTCAACACATGCACACACAGCAAATGAGTCTGTTGTTTTCAACCTACGCTCTACAAGTGACTCCACCATGTGATGATTCTGTTTGAATCACTCATAAGTACAGTTGCATCAACAGTCTTTCAACTGAACTGAAGCTGTGAACAATCAACCTCAATTCAAAGCGGGCTGGAAAAGGTAATTACATTTCACAGAAATGCTAACTAAAACTACTACGTAGATCGAACTTTATGTGTAGACAACTACAACAATAACAAGGTGTCTGAGGATATTTTTTTCCTTGACGAAGATAAAGGACAGCAAAAAAAAGCGATTTTGTTTTACTCCGGCTTTGCCGTCGTGACTCACCGCTCTATCAGTTTGCACAGAGGAAAAAAACTTTTCACCTAGGGTACTATAACAACTGTAAATGCTTCAAGTCTATCGTCTCCATGTCCTCCAAACAGACATTTCAGCCTGCGTAGCTGGCAGTTCGTTCGTGGCTTCGGCACGCGCGTATTTTGCCATCGTGCGCCAACGAAATCGCCAGCTACGCAGCCATGCTGGTCGCTTCTTCTCTTCCCAGAAGTTGGCACAAATATCGTTAATTGATACTCTGGATTATGTTAGTCAGACGAATCGAAACGCGTAGGAAAGAAGCTTTACAACTGCTGCTTACTAGTTTAGCCTTTTGGGTTAGAAAAAAATCGTTAAAAATCGTCTGGAACAGGGTATCTTTTTTAACATTTAGTCTGGAACAGGGTCGCAAAATTAGCGTTTTGTAGTCGGTACAGGTTAAGGGGTTTTATAGTCCAGCGGCACACTCCTACCCAAATTGTTTTGGGGAGTACCGCCCCCCCCCCCCCCCCCCCCAGCGTTTGAAATGCTTTTCAAACGCATTTCAAATTATTTCAAATGCATTTCAAATGTGTTTCAAACGGTTTCAAACTGAAGGCGTTTCAAACAGAAGAAACGCGTTTCATTGCGTTTGAAACACAAAAATAATTAATTAAGATGTGCATAATTATTTCCATTACAGAGGTTAACGGCCATACGCCGGCCAAATTTATAACAGAGCCGGACAACTAGGGTCTTTTTTGTAGGGAAGCTCGCGCACGAACTATTAGACGAATGAATAGAAAAAGTTTTGCAGAACCGGTTCAAGCGTGATGGAAACAAGTCCTATTAATAAATGCTAAAAGCGGGAACTTTATAGCTTTAGCTCAAAAATAGTATCCGATATACGGATAGCTTCGAAGGGGCAGCTCATAATCATGGATTAAACGTAAACAAAATATTAAGAATCGATGACGTGTAAAGTTTCTAAAATTATAAAGTTCATTCGTAAATCTTGTATGCATCATCGACGGTCGTAGCCTAATTTACATTCCGTAGATTATTATCTGTTCTCTGGATCATGCTGGATACATGACGCACGCAATAAAAAAACTGCTAACAGCTAGTAGAATTAACACAAAAAAAATCCATAGAGTGCATTAACTGAAAAATTGAAACAGAACTACAAACGTATGTAAAAATCGACCGCCATTTCCTTCATTCAAGATACAAAAGAATGTCGCGCTTTTGTGAACAGATGATCGGCGGACTGATTAAACTAAAGATAACACTGACGTCTTCGACCCGCAAGAGTTACAAGTATGTTACAGAGGAGTTAATACATTGAGGTAAATTGTTGTAACATTACAGGAAAGAAAACGAGGAGTTATCGTACTGTGTTGGTTTCACTTGGAATCGAGGCATAGAACTGATGGGCCTCCGTGACAAACGTCAGTGTTGCGTGCGTTATGCTCGATCTGCGGTTAGAAGTCTTGTCTGCTGTCGATGTCATGTCAAGCCTTGTCCGAGCGTTTCTGTTTTAGGTGCACGCTCAATGCATTGCGAAGTGTTTGAAAAACGTTGCAAGATCGTCAATTTATACACATGTAATGATGTTTATACTGTGTACGTGCTCGCTTACACGTTTTTAGAACAAGAAATACACCTGAACATTCCTGTTATCTTTCTTGATATCTTTCGCGTATTTATACACGTAAACATGCTTTTAGAACGAGGTTATTCCCCAGGATTATTCCAGCGTCTTTAGAACCAGTTACGCGCTGTTCTCTTATTAAACAAATTAATTACTAGGTACATGATGTAGGCGAGTTGACTTCAGTGTGGGCGAGTTAACTTGTTGGCGAAGCGACCGGCTTCGCATACGGAACTTGATTGACTTTGTCCAAATATTGTACGAAAACCGAGTGGAAGGTTTTCGATGGTTGCGACTCAGATGAAGCTTAAATCAACGGAGACGACGCTCCAAGAATACTAATTCATGCATTGGAATGTCGTACGATCTTGAATTCATACTCGAAAGGAAAGGTAATTACAGAATTACAGGAGTTGACAAATAATGTCATAGCTTGTTCACGCATCATATTTGTTGACATTTCCGTTAATTTTGAGAATACTGCTATGCACTCTATAAAAACTTTCTTGTTGTTTATTTTATTGATCGACCTAACGATGGAATATTACTGAACTTTTAATCAAAAGTAAAAAGTGTGACTGCACCACCGTGATTTATCTAGCTTTTTTAAATTTCATTAACGATGCCTGAAGTTACCGTTTACCATCTTCAGTCCAGCATTTGTTGTGTTGTCGAATAATTATGCTTCAGTGGTAATAATAATGCAGGTTGTTGGCAGATGGGCGTTTCAAATGCGTTTCTCCACGTTTCAAACGCTGAAAAAAGTAAACGTTTCTAACACTGTTTGAAATGTGTTTCAAACGGGTTTCAAATTATTTCAAACGGGTTTCAAATGCGTTTCAAATATAAACGCCTTGAAACGCTGATGCGATAAGCCCCCTTTTCCTATGGAGGGTCACAGTTAACGAATATCACGTCACACGACAACCTTTTACCTGTAGAAATTTCATTTATCTCTTCAGTTATCAATTGCTCGTTTTAAACAACTGAAGCTGTGCCGGAATGATTTTCAAAAATTCTCCTCCAGTAAACTAGCTCGCCGTCTTCTTTTCGCGGCTTCGCCCCTCGCGCGTGAGGCTTAAACGTAAGTCTCCTTGAAGCCTAGCCAAACAAACTGACAGCTCCCACATAAACATTACTACCTATTCCCTTTTTAGCAACTGATAATATTTATTATCTTTATTTCAGGAAACTTCAATAACGATAGTACAACTCAAACAAATGAATTGTACGAAGGACTCTAAAAGACCGGCGGTTACTCAACAAAAGCTTCAACAATGTGACTCAATCAAACGCGACCCTGTTCGTGCAGTTGTCAAAGAAATACACCTACGTACGTAAATCAAAACATTTAAAAACAAACGTGTCTTTCATATTTATTTTGCAACGCAATTTCTCTCCATGTAGCTCACTAAATATGCCAATCTTCTTTTTGAGCATTGCACTTGACACCACTGTCAATGAAGCGAAACAATCGAACAATGCCATATCATGTTCAGTTATTCAAAGAATTGTTACAAAAAAGTCTTACGAAGGAATGTTACAAAGAATGCTTCGACGACGACAATAATGGGCACTTGCGCAAGCGCAGTACCCATAAAAATTAATCCCATCACCAGAAAGATCGCATGAATATGAGTAAGTTGGCCAAGTTTGGTTATGTTACATTACATAGTAACCAGACTGTGAGCTGTCATAGGTCGCCGAAATTCCATACAAACGTCTCTAATTCAGAGATGGCGTCCCCCAAATCCATACAGTCTCTAATTTTTCTGATTTTTGAAAGCCTTCTACATGGTTGCAATATAAAGAAACAAGCTCAAAATTGGTAAACTGACTAATTTTAATGTGATCTTTCTTGTGACGGGCTCCAATTCAGTTTTAATTGATTTTAAATTTAAAAACTCGTCCCCAGTCTCCATTTGAACTTTGGAACGGGAAATTAAGTTGATGACGTAGTTCATGCTTTCAAGTCATTCGTGATTAACGGAAAACCTCGAAAACTAAAACTCGCCTAAATCGCCTCAAACCGGCCTGAGAAGCTGGCAAACTACAAAGAATACAACACAGTAACAGGGTAAGTCGTTTTTATTCACAAAACATTCGATTTTATATCTTCTAAAACATAACCGTTGCGTTCCCATATACAAACCCTTATAAATCGAGCCGCTGTAACACAATACCGCTTATACCGTGACACTGTTCTCTTATCTTTAGCTTGGGTGGCCTGTGTTTTAAACGCAACGTTGTAAGCATGGCGGACAATTCAGCGAAGATCGCCAACATGGCCAGGATGCTTGCTATCACTCACATCATTGTTGGGTTCCTACTCTTCTGTTTCGGCATCGCAGATCTTGCTGTACCTTACTTTTGGACGGGTTATGGAGCTTTTGGTATCTGGATCGGAGCATGGGTAAGTCAGTTCTCAGTTTGCGGACGTTGTCTGATGAGGGTCTCCACAGACTAGAGAGATAACTGTCGACAACTATTTAGTTGTCGAAAAAGCCAGTGTGTGAAGCTAGTTATCGATAACTAAGGCCCTTAGTTATCGACAACTCGCTTCACACACTGGCTTTTTTGTTATAGACAACTTTTTATGATCGACAACTTAATAGTTGTCGATAACTTAGTCTGTGGAGGCCCTGAGTGTAAATCAATTTATTCCATTCGGAAATGCTTTGTAATTCGAAATGCGTGTACAATGTTTAAAGGTGATAATGTTTTTATTTCACTTAAGACTAACAAGCTACCATATCATGAGAGAATCTTCATTTATCTACGAGGTCATTGCAGCGTTGCAGTGTTGAAGCGTTGAAGCGTCGAGGCAGAGCCGTTCTATTTTGTAAATCTTGTCCGTCTGTCCTTAACATATGAATATTTAATTATATTACATGTAAAGCATCTGTAAAATCATGAAAAAAGCAATGAACGACTTACTGTTCTGTCAAAGGCGAGAAAGTGATATTGTTTTAGCTTGCAGTTTTTAACTGACTCTCAGAAAAGCGAGTCAAAGGTAGCTTAAACGGTAAGCTTCAAGGGTAACGTTTTGTAGGATTGACAAGGTATTTTACATGATGTGAATGCAAATTTCTGCCCCCAGCTGTCAACATCCGTGAGTTATGTTTTCCCCAACATTCATTGTTTCTATTTGAGATTTTAAAACGCTCAAACATGAGGATTCTGCTATTTTAACCGCATGTTGCCTTATCTACAAGCGTCGATGTTTTTTCTCTCTCCTTAATTATCAACATTAGAACATTAATATTGGCTTGTCGGCTGGCAAAATCTTTTTGTTATTCACATTTTTCAAAATTGTCCAATAGATGACGTCATAGATTTGCGGTATAAGTCCGGCGTAAGGTAACGCGAAATATACATGTATGGCAATTTTGTTGCGACATAAGTTGTACGAAATTGAAATGAACGTTTTCGTTGCAGAAAGAGTCGAGAGAAGTAGAATCAAAGGGGCTATGTCACGCTCTTTTCGGCAATTCTGTTTAATACACAGTAGTCTTAAAATAGATTGAAACCACAAAATGTCATTTGTAAACAAGTGGTAAATATTGCTTATAAATCATCCGTTTGTTATGTAAGTGAGATTCCATCTTTGAATTAATATTTCGTTCACAAGTTTGAGTTCAGAGCTCGTAAAAAAAATAATACAGGAAAGAATATGAACAAATAGAATTATGTTGGCGTTCAAAAGTCTTGCTAGTTTGTTCAAGAATCCATTCAATTTAACAGATTACTTGGGACGAACTGAACGTTCCCTCACATATTCGCTCCAGTTTTTGCTGCATCACGTGACGCGTTTAGACCATGCAATCGGGCGCTAGAAAAATATTTGATGGATTAAAATGCTTGAGTAACGTCTTGATGGAGGCTGTGAATCAAGGACTGAATCAAGGAACATACACGGTATTACAGATTGTGTTGTGTTCTGTTGTAGATGTGCATCGCAGGAGGTCTGGGTATCCCTGGCACTCGCAAAGACCCAAGTCCTTCCCGCAATTGTTTGGTAAGTCGATAAATAATAAAATACTGCTGACCCGAAACCGCATCCTTCAGTGTTTGCACATTTTGTAGTTTGGTGGGTTCTGGGTCTGGTTCGGTGGGAGACGCGGTGGCCTAATGGTTAGCGCGTTGGACTCCGGATCGAGCGGTCCGGGTTCGAGCCCTGGCCTGGGTCATTGTGTTGTGTTCTTCGGCAAGACACTTAACTCTCACAGTGCTTCTCTCCGCCCAGGAGTATAAATGAGTACCAGCGACAAAATGCTGGGGGTAACTTGCGATGGACTAGCATCCCACCCAGTGGGAGTAGCGATACTCCTACTCGGCTTCATGCTAAGGAAACCGGGATAAGCTTCAGGCAGCGTGGGCCAGTTTGGCCCAAGTTCAGCTTTACCTTTACCTACCTGGTTTCGGTTATATAGTATACAGTGCATACGGTATGTATTTCCTCGATTTTAAGAGTGCATACCTAGCCTGCGCGCAGATGTCTCCTATTTATACTGTAGACGTTTGCATGCAGGCTCGCGCTCACCTTGTGTTAAGCGTCACTCCTTGCAAAATAAGCACCCCTCATAGAATCATTAAATTTTTACTGTAATCCCAACCCGCTCCTTAAAAAGCAGTCAAAAAGGTCCGATTTCTATACACCTCGAATTTCATCAATAATACTCCGGTACGCGTCGTATCAACTATTTTCACGGTGTTTGGAAATCGGATGAAACACTGTTTCTCAAATATTACATCTCCTTATACAAGTTTTCTGTTTTCGTTTCGTTTAACTCCCAGGCTGGTGTGTTCATGGGCTTCTCTATCACGTCTGCTGTGTTTGGTGGTATAATAATCATCTGCTATGGCATCTCCATTGCTGTGTATCGAGACGAATACGTATATAGCTACAACGACTACGACGGCAACTATGGGTACAACCTCAGATCCAGGCACTACAACTATGACGCAGAAATGGCCATCACCGCCATCATTTTGATTCTTGGTATTGTTGAGTTTGTTATTGGAATCTGGGCAGCTGTGTGCCTCTGTCTGATGAATCCTTGTGCTTGTTGCAACAGCAATCCACCACAACAGGTGAGCCGCCCGTCAAATCCCCGACTGATCAAACGCCAATTTCTCAATACAATATCAATTCATTATTATTAAGAAAGCGGATATTATTCAGTCAGTGACACACACGCACAAACTAAAGCTACTCGGAAAAACATTTCCGAGTTCTCTCAACAGGAGTCGAACCTACAGTGTATGACCTTCCGCACACCGGTCGGACGCTCTACCACTCAGCTACATGAGCTTAGGCCATATAAACATCCCGCATATCGCTAGGGTTGGTTTTGTCAATATGTATGGCAAGAAATGACGGTAATTGTTTAAAAGATTTGTACGGGGATAGGGGGGGGGGGGGGGGGGGGGGGGGGGGGGGTGGGGGGGGCAAATGGCCTTATGAATGGACTTGGAGCCGTAACGACAACTGAGTGTGCGCAGTAGCACTCAAATATGTTGTTTGAAGAATAAAACAACATCTCAGGCAAGGAATTTAGACCAGAAATATGTATGCAAGAGTATAAATGCGGTTGCTTTTGCTCGAAATCCGATCCAGAAGAAAGACGTTGATGATTGATTTCGCTTCGCCTCGTGTATAAACATTTTCATCTACTTCATTTACCGTTCAAGTTGCACCGCTTCACGTCGCGTATCCAAAATACTCTCGTTGTAGCCTGCAAACGGAGCTCAGATTTTTCGCTTGTTGTTTCACGCTGCCGAGAAACATCAGGCGGCGTGAAACAACAGGCGTGCTCTCTCTTTTCTTAGGGACAAGTGATGTACCCTACTAACACTGGTTACGTCATGACCCAGGGACCTGGTGGTGTCCCTGTCGCTGTTCCAATGCAGTCAATGCAGCCAATGCAGCAAATGCAGCAAATGCAGCCAATGCAGGCAGGCGGTGGCATGATTGCAGTCCAAACTGTCGCACCAGGGGCACAGGAAGGCCAACCTCAAATGGTCATGGTACCCGTTTCTGGAGCAATGGCTACAGGTTACCAACCTCAGCAGGTTGAGATGCCTCCGTCCTATGGACATGGGCAGTACACAACACTACAAAACGAACAAGTATGACCGGTTTGACTGGTAGGCTAGGCTATTGTCACGTGATACCCGTTTGAAGATATCACCAATGAAGAATTGAACAATGCTTAGTGCGTGTTTATCGAAATATGGATGTACACGGGAATACATACATACATACATACATTACATAAACTTTATTTATCCTCAAGGCAATATTTTAAGCCATTTTTTGCGAAGTGCAAAATCACTTTCAAATTGAAGAAAGCCTCAAAATAACAGTTTACTAAGGTAGAAAAACACCAAAGAGGTAATAATAAACCAAACAGGAACAAGGATGGTTGAGGATGGGAAGATTAGACGGATTGCGAACGGCGAACTTGAAAAATTGGCCAATTTTTTCAATTAGCGCCATCCGTGACGTAGCTCCTTTAAACCGCTAATGAGTCGAGTTACAAAATAGACAAAAATTAATTAACTTATAGAGAGAACACGAGAGAAGCGCAGCTACTGTTTCGTAATATTGAGGCGGAGGCTTCATAGAGAGGGGGTGCTTATTACAATATTTGTCTTTCAAGAGGGGGGAGGGGTATTAGAGAGGGAGCTTAATAGATGGAGGGGTGGGAGGTGGCTTAATAGAGCTTTTACGCTAATCGTTTACATAAAACTCAAAACATGTGTAAATATTTTAATTTTGCTTTATTTAGGTTCCAGTCAAGACTTGAGACGGGAAATACAAGTGTGGTGGGAGCCTGGTAAACACTATACACATGATGGACCCCACAGGAAACTAAAACATATATAAGCAAAAAACTTTAGTGTAACTTTTAAGCTGCTAACGTTTTGGTTGTATACTTTCAGCTACGACTAGTATGAATCTTAGATCAAGTATATTAAAAGTAGATTTTTTTTTAAATGAAGTTGTAAAACCGTGATCAATTGTCCATCTTTGCTTAAAGGAGCTATGTCACGATATTTTAAGTCATTTTTTGCGATCTTCAAAATCACCTTCAAATTGAAGAAAACCTCAAAATAATAGTTTACTAAGGTAAACCAAAGAGGTGATAATAAACCAAACAGGAACAAGGATGGTTGAGGATGGAGAAGATTAAGACGCCGCGGGATTACGAACGGCGAACTTGAAAAAATGGTCAATTTTTGTAAGATGCGTTGGGGTACACCCATATGTAAGCTATAAAGGTGCGTGCCGCGGGATAGGGCATGGATTTTTAGTTGCTCAGTCCTTAAATAGGGTATCCTTTTTGGTATTTTTGGTATTGTGATAGGGTTCGTTTAAATTGTATTAGCTAAATTGTAGTACCTAAACGCCGAGCTAAACGAAAAAGACATGGTCTGCCAAAACTGAACTACCCGTTAAACAGAACATACATACATACATACTTTATTTGATAAGTAGGTTGTGAAAAAAGGCAGCCAAAGGGCTGATGTGGACCTACTATACTAAAAATTAGGAATTACATTTGTAAAAATTACATTTATAAATTTAGAACAAGTATATACAAATAAGTCGGAATTTACTAATATTAATATAACTAGTAATACGTGACTCGCAGGTCCTCGCGAAGCTCGGGGGAGTGACATTTCCCCCCTTTTGGGGGGGAGGGGGGAGTTTTGTCGAAGGGTTATAAATAAGAATTTAGCAGTAGTGCATTATTTGAAGTTGGCCATTAACTGAATTGTATATATTCAATATCATTGTCCTGAGTAGGGAGCTAGTAAGATATATTTGTTATAAATTTGAAGAGATTGATCCCTGGAGAAGAGGAATAATTGGCCAGTCTCTAATTGTGGGGCAGTAAGGGATTTAGGGGAGGGGCAGGTTCCTCCTCCAACTCTCCCCTTGTTGTGAAGTGCAGAAAAGTACCCCTCCTCCCTTATTTGAGGAACTGAAATTTTTATCTCAACCCTCCCTATTCTAGCAAGGCAAGGGCCATCTGCAGTTAACCACCCCCTCGCCTCACCTATGTGCACCTCTAAATCCGTACTGGGACATATGTTTCCAGAAAATATGCATACCCAGCACGGAAGGTTTTTTTGTTTGAACCCCCCCCCCCCCCCCCCCCCATGTAAATTCCAGTTTAGATTCATACTGTAAAAAGGTTTGGCTTTTGAGAACCCCTGTCCCTTATAATTTCCATTTACTTTTCTGGGGTGGGTATTAATATTTTCAGTTAGAGTACATATTTAAGTGAAAAACTTCAAGACAATGTTTTGAGATGAAGCCAGCAAGTGGTATTGTTTATTGGAAATAAATGGTTTAGTAGTAGTGTTTTCCTATAAGCCATAGTTCAAGGAAATTCAGGTTTGAAGCACTTTAATTTGAACAGTAATTCCTCAAGTGTAAGCCTTGCTTGTCAATATAAATTCTCATTATTTACATTGCCATGTAATTTTTAAGTGACAAACTAAAATAGGAATTGTCCTTATTTGTGGAAATTGCACTTGAATACATTGAATACAAAGTACAGTAGAACCCGGTTAATACGGACACCAAAGGGACATGAAAAGACGTTAGTGTCCATATTAACCGAGTGTCCGTATTAAGTGGGCTGGTATACAGTGTAAGAGAAAATATGTGTCGTCGGGACAAACCAAACTGTCCAAAATAAACGGGTGTCCGTAAAGCGGGGTTCTACTGTATTTTATATGATGTCAAGACCCTGCCTCCTTTGTAGTGTATTGGTAGGTGATAGACCATTAACTAAGGAAATTGAAAATTATGAACTGAAAAGTGCGAGCATTTAATTTTTTGGAGAGGGTGGGGTAGGGCTAATTTAAAAGAAGTTGACAGTATGTTATAAACAGTAGTTGTAGTATTTATATATGAAAGTCACTTACCTGATTGATGTTTAGGTTTATTGTGGAATCTGATATTGTTATATGCAGTGGAATCCCGATTTATTTAACCTCCAAGGGAGATGAATTTGAAAATTTGTTTTGAAAATAATTAATTTTATTGTGTTTAAAATTACAGTGAAACAAATCCAAGGGAAATAACTTTTTGTCTTGAGTTTATAGGGGTTTTTGAGAAATCTGGGGTTTGAGAAATCGGGATTCCATGCACTGTATTTTGTAAGTATAACTACCTGTATAATATTCCTATAATAATATTTTATTCATTGTACAGTAATATTTAAAGTCACTCACCTCACAAAATATGTTTTGGTGTACCTTAAAGGAAATGAACCGAAACACCTACCTGTAATAAGTTAGTGAATGAAATGTCTAATTAATTTCGATGTAATATACAATGTATACAATGTATAATGATGTCCATGACTTGTAGGAGTGGGCGACGAGAATCTGTAGTATTTCCTGCTTGGTGATAATGCAAATGAAGTAATAAATATGAATTAACCATTTAGATGTTGATATTGATCCGCTGTAATTTGAGCAAGGTGTCTCAACCTTTCTTCTTCTTCTTGGAGTCGTTGTTGTAATTGTTTACTCTTGCCTATTGACTGAAGTCTTTGAAAAGACATTGGCTGGAACACCACATTTTGTAAGGAGCGCACTCTGGATGCAGCCACAAAAGGACATCCAGCAGCTCTTTCTGCTTTTCCTAAGTCAATGACTGCTTGAGATAATGTTTGACCTTGAGACTTGTGAATTGTCATCGCATAGCGTAGTCTAAGTGGCAATTGTTGTCTGGATAACCGCTGTCCTTCACTTTCCCATTAAAATAAGTGTGGTGGAATAGGTAGAGTCTGTTGGTTTGATTCCAGAAAGGCTGGTCCTGTGTAGTGTGGAAATTGTACAAGTGCTGCAATGGGTAGACACGGGGGTGGGCGGTCAGGGTGAAATATGAGGTCTTGAACAATACCAGAGGCACCATTGCATAATCCAACTTCCTGCCAAAGGTTTGATGTAATAGCATGACAGCTGCCTCCTCTTGCTAGAAAAACTTCTGAATCTAGACCTCCAGCATCATCTGACTTTGCAGCCCTTGCATTTCTTCCTGAATGGACAGCTGATATTCGAACAATAGGTGTGCCAAGACTGTGTAATTTCTCAAAATTATACCTCGCAACATTTTGTTTGTCAAAAAATAATCGCACTGCATCTGTAAAGTCTTCCATGTTGACTTTTTGTGGTGTTCGTTCTTGAAGTTTTTGCCAGTCATCTTGAGTAATGTTGCCATCTCGTATGTTGAGAAGAAGTTCTCTGAACATTTCTGCTTCTGGGTTGTTTCCAGCTTGTCGAACATTTTCCATGAGTATTACTACAGTGACAAACAGAGTATAAATGGTATGGCCATGGTCTCCTAGAACTGATCCCGAGGGAGGAGAATAAATTGCCCTATCTCCAACAGGTGGCAGCTGTCCAAAATCTCCAAGTAGAATAACTGAAATTCCTCCAAGTGGTACATTAAGTTTGCCAGTTGCTTGCCTGGCGCTACGTAACCGGTTAGAACCGGTTTATAACCGGTTAAACGGGTGATTTGTTTGTTGTTGCCTAGTAACGGGCACGCGATTTGATCTGCAAGGTTTCCAAGAATCGCTGCAAGGTTTCTGAGAATCGCCGGACGAACGCCGTGTTTTTGCTATGCCATGGCCACCGGATTTTGGTTTCGATTGGAGTTCGCTCGTCTCCCGACACATCTGTAATAAATTGTAGCGCTCTTGTACTGTTTTCTCCACTTTTCCGTCCGAATGATCTGAAACCACTTTGCTTTTGCAGGTAAAATCTTTTTCGCAATATCGGATCGGCGAATTATTTTCAGACACAAGTCTTCTACCCTGCGAGCAGAGTAAAGTCTTCACGTCTACAATGAAAACTAAGCCATATGTTGATCGTACTTTTAGAAATTCCTGAGTCGTCTTTCCCGAGTTTCCTGTTGTTAAATTCGTTCGATAAACAAACTTGGAGTAAAAATTGTTATTCTTCAGCAACCGTTCCTGTTTCTACATTTACGTGTACAAAGATTACGTCGAAGTCAATGCTATTAAGCAAAGAAACGGGGGTTAAAAAAAAGAACGGCCTGGATTCGAACCGAAAAAAAAAGAAGGACCATAGTAGGATTTGAACTCTCGCCCTCAATCCTGAAGATCAGATTTAAAAGTTAGCGCCTTAAGCCATTAGGCCACGAGCGCGCCGTGTGACGTCATTACTGTCAACCACGATTTCCACAAACAAACAAATAAATATGATCGTAAAGGCCACACGAGAATTGCTCTCGGGTGAGCTCTTTGGGGACAGAATTATAAACCCCGCTACGCGAGGAAAAAGAAAAGAAATTGACATATATCATCAAATAATAAATTTAAATTTAAAAATATATAAAATCTTCATTTTTGTTAGCAACTACTGTTGCCCCTTTATCAAATAAGAAATTGTCAATAATTTTAACATGTTTGCGTAAAATTTGTTTAAAAGAATAAGAATTTTCTGGTACTTTAACTAATTTATTTACAAAATTCCAGATTACAGGACCTCTGTATTGTAGGGTGTTTCTGCCAGTCTCTGATTTAAATCTAATGATGTTAAATTGGTTAGGAACACGAGAAGATCTAGAAGTTACTCTTTTAGAAAACAGTTCACATATTGATTGGGTCGTTGTTTCATAATATACTTTGTGCATAAGTAACAGTACGGATTTTTTATAGAAGTAAGATATGGGCAGCCAATCGGATTTCATGAGACATGTGTCATCTGCCATCGTTGGATTAAGGTTAAGGTTATTCCCAATACGAGCTGCTCTTGCATGAATATGGTTTAGAGAGTTAAGTGCAGAAGGATAACAATTTCCCCATACTGAGATTCCATACGTTACACTGGGATAATTGTTTTAAAGTATATTTCCTCGAGAACCTTCTTGGGAAGGATTCTCATTCTCTTCAACGCTCCAACCTTCTGCGTGAAATATTTCTTTACGGAGTCAATGTGCACAGACCATGTCAGCTTATTGTCGATTTTAACTCCAAGGCAAGTGGTGTAGTTAACCAGGTCGATGTGGCCAGTGTTGAAGTAGAGGGGAGGTATAGGCCCACAAAAGAGGTTTTTCTTAGTATCATTTCCTCAGTTTTAATTGGGTGGATAGTTAGCTGATTTCTAACACTCCACACGAGGACTTGCTTCATTGTTTTGTTTAGTGAGAACATAATCTGGTCAACATTTGGACCAATACAGTAGACTGTAGTGTCATCTGCATACATGTAGAGGTCTCCCGAATCAATGTGGTCAGGGAGATCATTAACATATATGGTGTACAGCCTGGGGTCAAGAAGCGAGCCTTGAGGGACTCCATAGCGTACATAGTCAGTGACAGACCTACAATTATTTTACTTCAGTAAATTGGCGTCTATCAGTCAGATAGTTCATTAGCCATTCATGAAGAGATCCTGAAATTCCAATGGCGTGTAATTTATGTGATAGAATATAATGGGGGACAGTGTCAAAAGCTTTTTGGAAATCAATAAAAACTGCTCCAACTGTTAGACCATTGTCAATTGCTGTCTTCCAATCTCTCAGTCATTGAGGTAAGCATTCCTTCAGTTGATAGTCCCTTGCTAAACCCCCGTTGTTTACAGCTTTTTGTGCCACAGCTGTTCAGATGGGTATCAATTATGTTGCAGATCTGACTTTCGAGCAGCTTGCTAGGGATACTTGAGAGGGATTCCGCTCAACGTTCGAGCAATAAATGCAAAAATTAAGTTACCAAAAAAATACTCATAGCACGGTAACATTTTGAATACAGTTAAGAAGAAATTATCGATAAATTAGCTCCCAAGCTGACCCCGCGAGAGAAGTCATTACATATTTTAATTAAAAAGACGCTTCGTGTCAGTTCAAAACAAAATGGCGTGCGTTTTTATCATTTTTTTACGAGGTTTTGACATTAATTTTCTCGAGAATGCTTGAGAATTTAATTGCGGGGTCACTTGGAGAAGTGAGTTAAAGTGATATGTTTCAAATAGTATTCAAAATGTTACCGTGCTATGAGTAGTTTTTTTAGTAATTAATTTTTGCACTTATTGCTCGAACGTTGAAGCGGAATCCCTCTTAATAGTGATATTGGCTTATAATTTGAAACGTCTGCTGGGTTTCCTTTTTTGAAGATTGCATTAACTTTTGCAATCTTCCATGTATCAGGAAAGCTGGACTGAGTCATACTGTTTTCTTGAAAACAGTTACAATTCCCTCTAAGGCAGATGATCCTGCAATAGCTAAACTACGAGAAGAGATGCCATCAGGACCAGATGCTTTGTTAATTTTAATTGTCTTGATATCAGCTTTGAGTTTGTTGATGTTGACCTCCAAGTCCTGCACAGTGGGGGTAACTCTGTACATGAATTGATGGGGTTCATCAGCTTCGGGGAATTTTTTCAGCTAGTTCTCTGCCAATATTTATGAAATAAGAGTTAATCAATTCAGCTTTCTCGTAATCATTTGTGATTTCCTTATTATCAGCATCTCTGAGGGGGCCAATTTGTTTAATCTTAGATTTTACCCGTGGCCTCGTTTACAGTTTTCCAGAAAGATTTTGAGTCCTTGGTCTCTGTAAATTTCTTTTTCCAATATTGAGCTTCGGCACATCGTAGCATCTTAGATACTTTGTTTCTGGAGGATTTGTAATCAGTCCAGAGTTTATTTGTTTGAGGGTGTACCATCACAAGCTTTCAAAAGTTTATATCTCTTATTCATCTCTTTCCGGACCTCACTGTTCATCCCAAGGTAGTGAATGTTTTCTAACTTTGGCTTTGCGTAAGGGAATGTGATTGTTTGCAATTTCATTATACATGCAATTCCAAGCCCACGTGATGTCATCCAGGTCCTCAAAGGTGGAACAGACCCACCAGGGAGCACTTTCCAGGTCACGTTTGAAATCTTTCGGGTTTTCTAACACATTCTTGAAATTGTGGACATATTTAACAAAATTTGAGTTTTTGTTTTTCCCTTAATTCACCTTTTCGGCGTTAGATTTCAAGTGTAGTGTCACGTGACATGTGATGTAAACAAACCGCGAAAGTTCGGACATTCTAGTAAACCACGCACTGCCACGTATTCGAACTTCCGAGTCGCTATTTCAAGTTCCCGTTTTTATATGTTATTTTTCGATTTTTTGGTTAAAAAGGGTATAAATTTTCGATTTTCTACCCTTAATAGGGTCAGGGTTTAAGAACCTTCGCGGCACACACCTATCCTCCCTACCCCCCCCCCCCCCCCCCCTCCTCCCTCTCCGGGTTCCTAGTCAGCTAACCCCTTGTAAATTTTCACTAGAACAGGAGAAGAAAAGAGTCGAGGACTGTCTTTAAGAAATTGAAAAATGGCGTGCATGTTTATATTTAACAATAATCCTCAATCTCGACCCCAGAGCCCTTCTCCTTTGCGCATGACGCTTGCGTAGTCAAGAAAGCAGCGAAGGTCTGGGGTCGAGAATGCAATTATCCTGCGAAATCGCGCGGAATATATAAACAATAGCCTCCATTTGGCGAGGAAATATGCTCGGATATTTGTCCGCGGACATTATCTGTTCCGAGAAGCGAACAGTTTTCCGAGAGCGTAACTCGAGGAAAAACTGTGAGCTTCGAGGAACAGATAATGTCCAAGGACAAATATCCGAGCATATTTTTGAAGCCAAATGGAGGCTATTGTAGTTATTATCCTTCAAATATTTTTTTCACAAGGCCGCTCTGTTTGCCGTGGAAGATCTCGGTCGGCCAAGCTGTTAAACATCAAAATAATTATGTTGGCGTTCAAAAATATTTCTAGTCTGTTCAAAACAATAAGTTCTATTTAATTTGGCAATTTATTTGAGACTAAAACTGAACTTGCGAATGTGAAACGCAAATTTTAAAAAGTGTGGAATATCACTTGGGAATATCACCGGATATTCTCCAGTTTTGGCTAAGTCACGTGACGTGATATCTGTTGAGTACGGCCAACAGATATTGAGTGCATCATGACCATATTTGGACAGTGTTACAATTTGTATAGGTAATCGCATGGGCCCGAGTGCAATTAGGGATTAATTTCACGAGTATTTTCAAAGTTTTTACAAAATTTTGAAAAAACTTTGAAAATAAAAGTGAAATTAATCCCTAATTGCACGAGGGAACAATGCGATTAATTGTTTATCACATAAAAGGGCAAAATTTTTCAAAAACCTTCAGCGTGCGGCTAATAATTCACCCTGCGGAAACGAAAATATTCCTTTCTAAAATCACGCAGAATCACAGCAAGATCAAGCAAAACCTTACGTTTCAGAACAGGATAACGCTAACTGTTATGTAATTCTTAAGAGAAAAATCTAAGTCGTGAAAAAAAATAACAAGCTTGATACACTCAATCCAAGCCAAAAAGCCAAGTACCTGTTTGAATGTTTTGAAGCTTTCCGCTGCATGCAAGCTGCTTGACATGTACAATCCTACATCGATAAAACAGCAAACGATGAGTCCAAACAAGCTTGAAAAGATAGCTTCTCCTGTTTAATTTGACCTTCTTCTTTCTTTGAACAAACTCTGTGCTATTTACTCTGGCTTGCACGTGATGAAGCCCGTATTTAAACAGAAGTGAAGCGAAGAAGTCAGTTGGCCGCCATGAATAAATTTCGTCTCAAAACTAGCCAAGTGTCTAGCTGATGCAAGTTTTTCTACTTTTCAATTGAAATAATCTTCTGTTGTTGTGAAACACTGAGATTCAGCTTTCGGAATTCGTTTGAAGCTATCACCTGCGGTTTCCATTCCTTTTTCATCAAATAACTCGGGAACTGAAGTCAAACTCCGAAGTGAAGTACAAGCGAGCGCTGTGTTTGAAAGTTCTGCTCAAAATCCCGCCGTCAAGAAGCCAACCAAGTGCAGCGCGCACAGCCAATTAGGAGCGAATAATTTTTGCCGCTCTATCAATCAGGATCAAGTAATCATGCCCTTGATTACCAAAAAGTGCCCTTGATTAAGACAAAATGCCCTCTGTCTTAAGCCAATCAGAATTCAGTAATTTTGCCCGCTATGTGATAAGTTGAATAATAAAGCCAGATGTAAACACGAGAGACGGTTTGGGAGAATTCGAAAGTTGATGTATAAACAGGGATTACATCATGAAGTTACTTTCTGTTAAGCATTCTTTCAATTGGTATAGGGAACAAAAAGTTCCAATTTGGTAGATCCATTTTTGGGGTAAAGTCCACTTTGGGTAGTCATTTTGCCAGTCCCCATTATGGTAGTCCCTTTATTGGTAGCCACTTGGTAAGTCCCCAATTTAGTAGTTAACCCTCCACCCACATTTGGTTAGTCCCACCCCCATTGAAAATAGTCCCCACCCATTTTTGTCGTCATTTTGAAAGTCCACGTTTGGTTAGTTCATTTGGTTAGTTCACCTGGGGGCGTAGTTCCCACTTGGGGTAAGTCATCATCGCAGTAGGTCTTTTTGTATTTTTAAAGTTGTATCCCCCACTACTACCCTTAAACCTACTCCCCCCCCCACAACTCGTGTTTTTTAGGACTCGGGGACTTGGTAAAGTCCAACCTTGGTAGTCCCCCCACCCTTGCACCAAAGTCCTCCACGTCTTGGTAAAATTTCCCCCCCCCCCCCCCCACCCCCCCCCCCCACTTGGTACAGTTCACTAGGTAGTTTCCCAAATTTTTTTGGTGGTCATTTGGGTAGTGCACAAATTTTAGTAAAGGAGTCCCTCCCATTTTTGGTAAGTCCACTATTGGTAAGCAACTTCTTGGTAAGTTCCCCCATTATTTTTGGTTAAAGTCCCAACTATATTTCTAGTCTTTTTGACCTTCTTTTCACTACACTTTTTTTGGGAAGATTCACCCTTTCCACTTGGTAGTCCACCTTGGTTAAGTTGTGATTTTTGGTAGTGAGTTGGCAAGTCACTTGGTAGTCATTTTGGAGTACTTTGTAGTCTCTTTGTAGTCATTGTAGTCATGGTAACATTTAGTAGTCACGTGGTAGTCATTGGTAGTAACTTGGTAGCCATAGGTAGTCATTGGTAGTCACTTTGTAGTCACTTGGTAGTCATTTGGTAGTCACTTGATAGTCATTGGTAGTCAATTGGTAGTCACTTGGTAGACACTTGTAGTCACTTGGTAGTTATTGGTTGTTACTTGGTAGTCACTTTTTAGTCATTGGTAGTCACTTGGTAGTCACTTGATAAACATTTGGTAATCATTGGTAGTCACTTGGTAGTCATTGGTAGTCTTTGGTAGTCACTGGTAGTCATTTGGAAGTCATTTGGTAGTCACTTGTAGTCATTTGGTAGTCACTTGGTAGTCATTTGGTAGTCATTCGTAGTCACTTGGTAGTCACGTGGCAGTCACTTGGTAGTCATTTTGTAGTCACTTGGTAGTCATTTTGGAGTCATTTGGTAGTCAATTGGTAGTCATTGGTAGTCACTTGGTAGTTACCTGGTAGTCATTAATTTTGGTAGTCACTTGGTAGTCGTTTGGTAGTCACTTGGTAGTCTTTTGGTAGTCAATTGGTAGTCATTTGGTAGTCAATTGGTAGTCACTTGGTAGACACTGGTAGTCACTTGATAGTCACTTGTAGTCACTTGTTAGTCACTTGGTAGTCATTTGGTGGTCATTTGGTAGTCATTTGGTAGTCACTTGGTAATCACTTGGTAGTGATTTGGTAGTGAGTTGGCAAGTCACTTGGTAGTCACTTGGTAGTCATTTGATAGTCATTTTGTAGTCTCTTGGTAGTCACTTGGTGGACACTTGGTAGTCACTGATAGTCACTTGGTAGTCACTTGTTAGTCACTTGGTAGTCATTTGGTGGTCATTTGGTAGTCATTTGGTAGTCACTTGGTAGTCACTTGATAGTGATTTGGTAGTGAGTTGGCAAAGTCACTTGGTAGTCACTTGGTAGTCATTTTGATAGTCATTTTGTAGTCCTCTTGGTAGTCATTTGGTAGTCACTTGGTAATCATTTGGTAGTCACTTGGTAGTCATCTGGTAGTCATTTTGGTAGCCATAGGTAGTCATTTGGTAGTCACTTTGTAGTCACTTGGTTGTCATTTGGTAGGTCACTTGGTAGTCATTTGGTAGTCAATTGGTAGTCAGTTAGTAGACCCTTGGTAAGTCACTTGGTAGTCATTTGGTAGTCACTTTGTAGTCACTTGGTAAACATTGGTAATCATTTGGTAGTCACTTGGTAGTCATTTGGTAGTCCTTTGGTAGTTACTTGGTAGTCATTGGAAGTCATTTGGTAGTCACTTGGTAGTCATTTGGTAGTCACTTGGTAGTCATTTGGTAGTCATTTCGTAGTCACTTTGTAGTCACGTGGCAGTCACTTGGTAGTCATTTGGTAGTCATTTGGTAGTCACTTGGTAGTGATTTGGTAGTGAGTTGGCAAGTCACTTGGTAGTACACTTGGTAGTCATTTTGGTGTCATTTTGTAGTCTCTTGATAGTCATTTTGGCAGTCACTTGTAAATCATATGGTAGTCAATTGGTAGTCATTTGGTAGTCACTTGGTAGCCATAGGTAGTCATTTGGTAGTCACTTGGTAGTCATTTGGTAGTCACTTGGTAGTCATTGGTAGTCATTTGGTAGTCAATTGGTAGTCACTTGGTAGACACTTGGTAGTCACTTGGTAGTTATTTGGTTGGTTACTTGGTAGTCATTTGGTAGTCCTTTGGTAGTCACTGGTAGTCATTTGGAAGTCAGTTGTAGTCTCTTGGTAGTCATTTGGTAGTCATTTGGTAGTCACTTTGTAGTCATTTTGGAGTCATTTGGTAGTCAATTGTAGTCATTTGGTAGTCACTTGGTAGTTACCTGGTAGTCATTAATTTTGGTAGTCACTTGGTAGTCGTTTGGTAGTCACTTGGTAGTCTATGACTACCACGTGACTACCAAATGACTACCAAGTGACTGCCACGTGACTACCAAGAGACTACGAAATGACTACGAAATGACTACCAAGTGACTACGAAACGACTATCAAGTGACTACCAAATGACTTCCAAATGACTACCAAGTGACTACCAAAGGACTGCCAAATGACTCCAAAATGACTACCAAGTGACTACCAAATAACTACCAATGACAAACCAATGTCTACCCAAATGACTACCAAGTGACTACCACGACTACCAACATCCCAACATCCCAACTGGTCAGTTGGGATTTTTAACAAGTTCAGTTATATTTGCAATATTTGTTTGTTCATTTACAATGTCCTCAATAGCACACTTTCCACGATTTCGTCATTTGTCTACAACTACCAGAATTCATTTCGTTTTTTCTTTATTAGTTAAATTTTAAAATCCCATTTGGGTATAAATAACAATGGCTCTAATTAGCACGAGAAAAAGAAAAACTGAAGTATTCTGGTAGTTGTAGTCAAATGACGCCATCATGCAAATCTCCTATTTGCACTGCAGTGCTAAATCCCCTGACACTTAAATACATTTGATTATTTTAATTTTATATTTATGTCCATTTGTAAGAAACAAGTGGTAAATAATGCTTAGAAATTATAATTGAAGTAAGCAAGGCTGATACTACGTAGAACACTTAAAGCGACAACGACATGATAGAGTCCAAACTGAAAGCCAAAAATGCAACCGTGGACAGCTGTTTCGACCTGGTTGGGTTCTCGTCAGCACGGTGTAAGCCGCATAAAATAGAACAACCAGCTAGAAGGCCAATTGTCTACTGAATGCTCGTGGTAATGACCTCAGATGAGCTCAAATTCAAATGTTTGCCAATTGGCCACCGCCACAGCGCGTGACCATGAGTAACCGGCAAAGAATTTGAAATATCATGTCGTTGTCGCGATAAGGAAAGTGATGATAGACATAAACTATCCCACAGCGAATACATGGGCAAATCCATGTAAAAAATATAAATTATCTGGTGTGTTTGTTATATAAGTGAGACTCCATCTTTGAATTAGTATTTCGTTCACATGTTTGAATTTAGAACTCGTAAAAAATATACAAGGAAGAATAGCAAAAAATAGCGCGAGATAGCGCTGGCAACAAATTTTGTTTGCGTTTTCAGTCTAGGCTGCTTGCAGTCTGTTTCTCTCTCGAAATAACATGAAATAATCTGGAGCGGCCGCTCAATGAGCAAGGAGCGCGATCGAAACCGCCACCTTTTGCGGAGGACAGCAAGCACGCTATTTTCAGTACAAAATATGTGATTTTCTCTTCTCCCATTTCAAGCCAAAATGGCCAAAATCTGAACCCTATTTTCAGACAAGGGGGCCAAACATACCGAATTTGAGACAAAATGTTCGCGTGTGGAGGCTCGCGCGTGGATTATCGGCGCTTCGCGCCTCTCAATTCGCGCGTTGCGCACAATATCTCGAGAAAAATGGAGTCTGTTTTGCAGACTAGCTCGCAAGCTCTTTTGCCAACCACACTCAAGAGTGATATTAGCGGACGTGATCGAAAATGCCGTAATTGTTTGTAAACGAATATCATCGCCATAGGTACCTGTAATTGCCCGTTCCGAAGTTTCAAAAAGGGACTAGGCACTAGTTTACCTATTGTTGATATTACTTCATATTTAAAAATAGGCCCGCGACGCGTGCTCATGGCTACTGCATTTTTTACTCAGAGAATGCGCATACATGTAGCCCATGAGCCGATTAAACGAAATGGGTTAGGGACTCTCACGATTTCAATCAGTAAGTTATATTTTTCTCTACCCAGCAGTCATGAATCCACATCATCCCTTTATAACATGTATACTAGACATACTAGATATAAACATTTCCACGCCAATGGCTTTCGTTAACTCTCACCAGACCTCTCAATTGATAATATAGGTCAAGACTTCGTTCTCCGAGTTGTCGCCGTTGAGGATAGTGCAGCAACTTTGTTGGTTTTGTTATTTTTTTCTTTGGTGTATTGCATTTGATAACCCTAGCCCTAAGGCAACATCTCTTGCTTTGGCTAACCACACTAAAATAATCAGGCCCGTAGGGCGAGGATGCGACAGGTGCGTCCGTGGACCGATGGCTGAAAATAAAGTGAATGAAAAGCTCTAATTCGCTAACTGGTGTAGTCTGGAAATGAAGCCTGAATCAACGAAGATAACATCGAAGGTCCGCCATTTGTAGATTTGCTGGGTGACATATTAAATTTGGACCAGATCTTGAGAATTCTACAAGCTGAATTTAACGTTAACGATAAATTCGACCTAAAACCCTCATACGGAATTTTAATCCCCAGGCTCTATCAAAATGAGAGAAGACTGGGTACCCCAATAATGAACTGGCAAAAGGGCTCAGCATGTGTGTCAATATTGGATAAAATGGACCGAACAGAGCCAGAGGTCACAGAAGAGCGAAATAGAAAGGCCGCAACAAAATCCTGTCAATCGATAGATACATTTGTCCGTAAATTGTAAATTACATGTCACATAAAGTTTCTTGCAATTGTTTGTCATTAATCCATTTTGAATTTAAAAAGTGCAAGAAATTTTTATGTTTTATACGTTCGCTTTTTGCTGCCTGGTTTCATATCAAACGCACGAAATGCGAAATACAGTCGAACCTCTCCACAACGGCCACCTTGGGGACAGAGGTAAGTGGCCGTTGTAGAGAGGTGGCCGTTATGGGGAGGTAGGGGTGTAATATGACACCATTTGTTTTTTTGGGGGGACAACATTTTTATTTAAAAATGCTTATTATAGCATATGAATACGTAACACAATCAAAATGTATCAATAAAACAGAAACCAAAATGATGTTCAGAACAGGAATGTTAACAAAACAAAGCTAGTAAGGTACAGTGAGTACATCAGTTTGTACATCGTTTACTTTCTCTTTCGTGAAATTAAGTTGTCAAGGGTTGTTTGCTTGAGTGAGTGGCTGCGAGGTTCTATTTTAATGTGACTTACTGTGCCACAATGCATTTTTTTTTCAATTTCGCAATGCAATTTAAACACAGAAGCTTATCAGCTGTACTCGATTTACGACTGAATCAAATACAGTACTGTAAAAGCGTAAAAAAAAATGGAAAATAGAAAAAAATGGGGCCTTGTACCTTCTAGTATTGTGTGATTCTTCCATCAGTGGCTAAACACGTGCCGCAATATAAGATACTTTATTACACGACATGGCATTTTTAGAGTGCGAATACGCACAAAGACGAGAGCAGATGATGAGACCGTATTACACGGGTCTCAGTCCCCCTGACCGCGCGCTACGAAAACACTGTTGAAAGCCTATATTTTAAGGAAATATATTGTCGTATAATAAACAATTATTCAGCGGAAAGTTGTGTAATACGGCTGGCATTTTTACTCGTCAGTGTTTATTTTTCTCGCCTAAAGGCTCGAAAAAATAAAAACTGACTCGTAAAAATACCCAGGCGTATTACACAACTTTCGCGCTGAATAACCTCTATGTATTGCCCGACGATGCGTGGTACAGATGAGGTTGCGTGACCTTTTATTACTGTACGCCAAAAAAGATAGGGTTTTAATGGCCGTTGCCGTTGTGGAGAGGTGGCCGTTGTAGAGAGGTTAAAACACAAGGAGTGAATGTATGGACTGTCCGCCGGGGCAAAAGAAAGTGGCCGGTTGGGTGAGATGTGGCCGTTGTGGAGTAGTGGGCTTTAGTAGAAGGTTCGACTGTATCAAAAATTTCCCGTCGCGTACCCCCATACAACTCGCGGAGGCCACTCGAAGTTAGTGTACGCGCATAGGAAAGGAGAAAAAAAACGTGTCTGCGGACGCAGGCTATCCTGCCTTCGCCCTTTCGCACTTATTATCGGACAGTTTTTGTTTGTCCCGACGAAAAGCTCATATATTTTTATCTTACATTACAACGGAGTCACTTTTCCGCTCTCATACAAAGTTAACCTCGCTTATCTGTGCAGCTAGTCATATTGTCATGACATGTTTGACAACTGTCTTGCTCACTGTGTCTGCGTGGCAAGAGGCGTAACACAAAAAGTTTCACTTCCTTGGTCTTTTACTGCAGTCATTAGACGGTTGCTTTAATACGCGACAATTGTTCGTGTCCGTCTTATCCGAGTCTCCACTGTACAGCGGGGGGCTAGCCGGCGAGGCTGCTGGGACCTAGTATATATGATTGCACATTTTTAGAAATTTGGCCGATGCGAGACTAAGTACTGGTTTGTTTAAAATAAACATGGCGGACGAATGGCTGACATGACGTGTCGTTTGTGTTCGATTCAGAAATATTTTGGCGATTCACGCGTCCAAACATCTATGGGAACGAATTCGGTCCGCTGTTTAACTGAACTTTGGTCATTGTTGAGGACACCATGGATGAAAATTCCACAGCAAACTCCGTAGAGGTACGTTTCTCAGAATGGATTGACAGATTTCTTGTACTTGTGCGATCATGTATTGCGGAAATAAGCGGCAAGTTATCAAAGGGCGCTGCCTGCCCCCCCTGCCACTGTTACATACGAGGCGTTTCGAATCACAGTCAAAACAAGGATTTGACTTCACGAACTGAAAAAAAAACCTGGCCAAAAAAACCCTGGGCAAACTTGTTAACAGAAGCTATTTGCCTTTATCTCTGTAATTGTGTGGTATAATAACCCGACCAATTTACACGCCGCGAAATATATTGACCCAAAATATTCTATAAATAGACGACGAATATATACACAAGAATCCATCAAAGAACAGTTCTCATCTTGCTTCCGTACTATAATGTCACGCAAAAGGTGCTTTGTGGTACAAAAAAAACTCGATTTCACCCTCCGCAATTATATACTTATAGCAGAATTAGAACTTGCGTGGTCGTTTCAGAACCCCACCTCACATGATCAGCAAATAAGTCATCGAGAACAGGCCATTTGTACTAGTATCACGTAAATTTTCATCTTATTATCAAAGAAACCGCTAAGTCTGGTATTCTTATGGTCAACACATCACTGTTGTTTTTTGTTCCGTCTTATCTTTCCTCAACACATGCACACACAGCAATGAGTCTGTTGTTTTTCACCTACGCTCTACAAGTGACTCGACACCATGTGATTGGTTGATTCTGTTTGAATCACTTCATAAGTGACAGTTGCATCAAAAGTCTTTCAACTGAACTGAAGCTGTGACACAATCAACTCTCAATTCAAAGCGGGCTGGAAAAGGTAATTACATTTCACAGAAATGCCCTAACTAAAACTACTACGTAGATCGAACTTTATGTGTAGCACAACTACAAACAATAACAAGGTGTCTGAGGATATTTTTTTCCTTGACGAAGATAAAGGACAGCAAAAAAGAGCGATTTTGTGTTTTACTCGCGAGCTTTGCCGTCGTGACTCACCGCTCTATCAGTTTGCACAGAGGAAAAAAACTTTTCACCTAGGGTACTATAACAACTGTAAATGCTTCAAGTCTATCGTCTCCATGTCCTCCAAACAGACATTTCAGCCTGCGTAGCTGGCAGTTCGTTCGTGGCTTCGGCACGCGCGTATTTTGCCATCGTGCGCCAACGAAATCGCCAGCTACGCAGCCATGCTGGTCGCTTCTTCTCTTCCCAGAAGTTGGCACAAATATCGTTAATTGATACTCTGGATTATGTTAGTCAGACGAATCGAAACGCGTAGGAAAGAAGCTTTACAACTGCTGCTTACTAGTTTAGCCTTTTGGGTTAGAAAAAAATCGTTAAAAATCGTCTGGAACAGGGTATCTTTTTTAACATTTAGTCTGGAACAGGGTCGCAAATTAGCGTTTTGTAGTCGGTACAGGTTAAGGGGTTTTATAGTCCAGCGGCACACTCCTACCCAAATTGTTTTGGGAGTACCGCCCCCCCCCCCCCCCCAAGCGTTTGAAATGCTTTTCAAACGCATTTCAAATTATTCAAAGCATTTCAAATGTGTTTCAAACGGTTTCAAATGAAGGCGTTTCAAACAGAAGAAAAACGCGTTTCATTGCGTTTGAAAACAAAAAAATTAATTAAGATGTGCATAATTATTTCCAACGGAGGTTAACGGCCATACGCGGCCAAATTATAACAGAGCCGGACAACTAGGGTCTTTTGTAGGGAAGCTCGCGCACGAACTATTAGACGAATGGAATAGAAAAAGTTTTGCAGAACGGTTCAGCGTGATGGAAACAAGTCCTATAATAAATGCTAAAAGCGGGAACTTTATAGCTTTAGCTCAAAAAAGTATCCGATATACGGATAGCTCGAA
>MU826389.1:428670-468985 GCA_029204205.1 Desmophyllum pertusum | reverse complement strand
CCGTCAAATCCCCGACTGATCAAACGCCAATTTCTTCAATACAATATCAATTCATTATTATTAAGAAAGCGGATATTATTCAGTCCAGTGAACGCACACGCACAAACTAAAGCTACTCGGAAAAACATTTCCGAGTTCTCTCAACAGGTCGAACCTACAGTGTATGACCTTCCGCACACCGGTCGGACGCTCTACCACTGAGCTACATGAGCTTAGGCCATATAAACATCCCGCATACCGCTAGGGTTGGTTTTGTCAATATGTATGGCAAGAAATGACGGTAATTGTTTAAAGACTGGTACGGGATAGGGGGGGGGGGGGGGGGGAGGTGGGGGGAGCAAATGGCCTTATGAATGGACTTGGGGCCGTAACGACAACTGAGTATGCGCAGTAGCACTCAAATATGTTGTTTTAAGAATAAAACAACATCTCAGGCAAGGAATTTAGACCTAAAATATGCATGGAAGAGTATAAATGCGGTTGTTTTTGCTCGAAATCCGATCCAGAAGAAAGACGTTGATGATTGATTTCGCTTCGCCTCGTGTATAAACATTTTCATCTACTTCATTTCCCGTTCAAGTTGCACCGCTTCACGCTGCCGAGAAACATCAGGCGGCGTGAAACAACAGGTGTGCTCTCTCTTTTCTTAGGGACAAGTGATGTACCCTACCAACGCTGGTTACGTCATGACCCAGGGACCTGGTGGTGTCCCTGTCGCTGTTTCCAATGCAGTCAATGCAGCCAATGCAGCAAATGCAGGCAAATGCAGCAAATGCAGCCAATGCAGCAAATGCAGCTAATGCAGGCAGGCGGTGGCATGATTGCAGTCCAAACTGTCGCACCAGGGGCACAGGAAGGCCAACCTCAAATGGTCATGGTACCCGTTTTCTGGAGCAATGGCCACAGGTTACCAACCTCAGCAGGTTGAGATGCCTCCGTCCTATGGACATGGACAGTACACAACACTACAAAACGAACAAGTATGACCGGCTTGACTGGTAGGCTAGGCTATTGTCACGTGATACCCGTTTGAAAATATCACCAATGAAGAATTGAACAATGCTTAGCGCGTGTTTATCGAAATATGGATGTACACGGGAATACATACATACATACATACATACATACATACATACATACATACATACATACATACATACATACATACATACATACATACATACATACATACATACATATACTTTATTTATCCTCAAAGCAATTGAGGCTTATTTGGCCTCTAGCTTAATGGAGTTATGTCACAATATTTTAAGCCATTTTTTGCGAAGTGCAAAATCACTTTCAAATTGAAGAAAGCCTCAAAATAATAGTTTACTAAGGTAGAAAAACACCAAAGAGGTGATAATAAACCAAACAGGAACAAGGATGGTTGAGGATGGAGAAGATTAAGACGGATTGCGAACGGCGAACTTGAAAAAATTGGCCAATTTTTTCAAGAAGCGCCATCCGTGACGTAGCTCCTTTAAACCGCTAATGAGTCGAGTTACAAAATAGACACAAATTAATTAACTAATAGAGAGAACACGAGAGAAGCGCAGCTACTGTTTCGTAATATTGAGGCGGAGGGCTTCATAGAGAGGGGGTGCTTATTACAATATTTGTCTTTCAAGAGGAGGGGGGTTATTAGAGAGGGGGCTTAATAGATGGAGGGGTGGGAGGGGGCTTAATAGAGCTTTTACGCTAATCGTTTACATAAAACTCAAAACATGTGTAAATATTTTAATTTTGCTTTACTTAGGTTCCAGTCAAGACTTGAGACGGGCAATACAAGTGTGGTGGGAGCCTGGTAAACACTATACACACGATGGACCCCACAGGAAACTAAAACATATATAAGCAAAACACTTTAGTGTAACTTTTTTAAAAGCTTAAAAGCTGCTAACGTTTTGGTTGTATACCTTCAGCTACGACTAGTATGAATCTTAGATCAAGTATATTAAAAGTAGATTTTTTTTTAAAATAAAGTTGTAAAACCGTGATCAATTGTCCATCTTTGCTTAAAGGAGCTATGTCACGATATTTTAAGTCATTTTTTACGATATTCAAAATCACCTTCAAATTGAAGAAAGCCTCAAAATAATAGTTTACTAAGGTAGAAAAATACCAAAGAGGTGATAATAAACCAAACAGGAAAAAGGATGGTTGTGGATGGAGAAGATTAAGACGGATTACAAACGGCGAACTTGAAAAAAATGGTCAATTTTTGTAAGATGCGTTGGGTAGACCCACATGTAAGCTATAAAGGTGTGTGTCGCGGGATAGGGCGTGGTTTTTGAGGTGCTCAGTCCTTAAATAGGGTATCCTTTTTGGTATTTTAGGTATTGTGATAGGGTACGTTTAAATTGTATTAGCTAAATTGCAGTACCTAAACGCCCAGCTAAACGAAAAAGACATGGTCTGCCAAAACTGAACTACCCGTTAACGTATTAACGAAGCGATTTTAAAACAGAACACAATTGTGAGTTTTTGTTTTTCCCTTAATTAAATAGGGTGTTATTTTTCGACTTTGGGCCTTAAAAAGTGTATAAACTTTCGATTTTCTACCCTTAAATAGGGTCAGGGTTTAAGAACCTTCGCGGCACACACCTATCCTAAATTTACGGGAGTAACCCCCCCCCCCCCCCCTCCTCCTCCCTCTCCGGGTTCCTAGTCAGCTGACCCCTTGTAAATTTCACTGGAACAGGAGAAGAAAAGAGTCGAGGACTGCCTTTAAGAAATTGAAAACGGCGCGCATGTTTATATTTAACAATTATCCTGCGAAATCGCGCGGAATATTTAAACAATAGCCGCCATTTGGCGCGAAATTATGCACGGATATTTGTCCGAGGACATTATCTGCTTCGAGAAGCGAACAGTTTTCCGAGAGCGAAGCTCGAGGAAAACTGTGAGCTTCGAGGAACAGATAATGTCTAAGGACAAATATCCGAGCATAGTTTTGAAGCCAAATGGCGGCTATTGTAGTTACTATCCTTCAAATATTTTTTCACAAGGCCGCTCTGTTTGCCGTGGAAGATCTCGGTCGGCCAAGCTGTTAAACATCAAAATAATTCAGTGTTGGCGTTCAAAAATATTTCTAGTCTGTTTAAAACAATCAGTTCTTATTTGAGACGAAAACTGAACTTGCGAACGTGAAAAGCAAATTTTAAAAACTGGAGAATATCACTTGGGGAATATCACCGGATATTTCCTAGTTTTGGCTACGTCACGTGACGTGTTTAGAGCAATCGCGCGCGAGAAAAATAATTGATGGATTATAACGCAGGATATCTGTTGAGTACGGCCAACAGATATTGAATGCATCATGACCATATTTGGACAGTGTTGCAATGTGTTGAATAAAAACGCTGCGTATCTGTTGAGTACCGACTGTGTTACAATTTGTTGTATCATAAAGCCAGATGCAAACGAGAGACGGTTTGGGAGAATTCGAAAGTTGATACATAAACAGGGATTACATCATTGTTAAGCATTTAACTTATGTTTGGTATAGGCGCGAAATTTTTTTCAAACCCTTTCATGCGCAATGAATTTTTTTCTCGGGGCATGTGTGTGCATGATATTTTTTTCTGCAGTTGCATGTGTCAGCCCATCAGGTAGTGTCTTGCAGGAAATTTTTTTCAGGGTATATTTTTCCAAATTCTCCCCCCCCCCCCCCCCCCCCTCTCCCCCCTCCAGAAGTTAACATGGTTGCTGTAATTGGTTGTTTGGGGTGGGTGATTTTGAAAAAAATATCCCGCAAGCACACTTGTACAAAAAAAATTCGTGCACACGACCACTGCCGAAAATGTTTTTCTGCAAGACACTACCTGATGGGTTGACACGTGCAACTTCAGAAAAAAATATCATGCACACACATGCCCCGATAAAAAAAATGTATTGCGCATGAAAGGGTTTGAAAAAAAAATTCGCGCCTATACCAAATCACCCACTCCCCCTCAGAAGTTAAATGGTCCACCCCTAAGACGCAAAATCTCTTCCGATAATAAGCCCCCCCGAAAATAGCCCCCCCCCCCCCCGAAAATAAGCCCACCAAAAAGGACAAATATAAGCTTATTAAAGGAGCTACGTCACGGATGGCGCATCTTGAAAAAATTGGCCAATTTTTTCAAGTTACCATTCGCAATCCATCTTAATCTTCTCCATCCTCACATCCTTGCTCCTGTTTGGTTTATTATCACCTCTTTGGTGTTATTCTACCTTAGTAAACTATTATTTTGAGGCTTTCTTCAATTTGAAGGTGATTTTAAACGTCGCAAAATGACTTATAACTAAAATATCGTGACATAGCCCCTTTGATATATCGTCGGCGACATGCTGCAAAATTCACACTCACGATCAATATTTTGATTCACAGTCTAACATCATTTCTATCTACATTCAAGATCAATATTTGTTCAGGATTGATATTACATTCAACAGTTATTTTTATCCATATTCATCTATTGTTTTTCGTGAATGTGAATGAATATTATATCCTGAATTTTGCACCATTTTGCAACCATGAGATAGATTGTTTTGGCGAGGCTGGTTAGACCTCTAGCAATTAAATGCTAATTTGCCTAGAAAGAATAATAATAATAAAAAACATTAAATAGGAAATACAAAGATGATCTAACTAATCAGTCCAAAACCAAATTACATTCACATCACGTTTTTGATAAAAGTTCTGTCAGCGTCCTTAACGTTTTTCAATAGAGAGATTTTAAGCAACCCACGACGGCAACGCCGATGCGAGGATAACGACATGCTATTGAAAAATGAATTTATATTTTACTTCAGAATCTCGCAAATCTCTTGTTCAATTCAGTTTGTGATCAGTGACTGAACTATCCTTAGTCAGCGTTCTTGAAAATCTAAAGACACAGTTGAAAAATTCGTTGTTTCGGTTCACGTTCTCCAAAAAAACAGAATTTGATCAGTTCACGTTGTTGTTTTGCAGAGGACGGCTAAAGCCTGGTTTCCACTAGCGACGCAAACACAAGCGCAAGCAACATACGCAGACGCAGTAACGCGTTGATCATCAGTGCCTTTTGTTTACGACAAATCAACGCGTTACTGCGTCTGCATACGTTGCTTGCTCTTGTGCTTGCATCGCTGGTGAAAACCAGGCTTAAGAAATGTTAACGCACGTGCAGAGCTATTGTACTGCTCATTAAACCTTTTTGTTCAGCGACGTTCTCGTTGCCGACGCCGTCGTGGTTTGCTTAAACTTCGGAATAATGACGTAATCGAAAGGAGCTCATTAGCACCATATTGATAAGCAAATAGTATCAGCGGTCAGTTTTATTTGAATTGCTTCAACTTCCTTGTTAGCCGCGCCACGTTGGCTGGCTATGATGGCGGATAACTCGGCAAATGTCATCGCAATAGCAAGGCTTCTTGCATTCACACACATCATTGTTGGGTTAATGCTTTTTTGTTTTGGTGTCACTGATCGTATCGTGGAAAAGTTCTGGACTGGCAATGTCGGTTTTGGGATTTGGATCGGCATATGGGTGAGTATTGCTTAGTGAAACCTGTCTGCTGTGACCAATCTAACATTGTGTAATCAAAGTTCCTTTATTAGAAAGCGCAATCTGTGTTTGCAAATTTGTGTCCCTGTTTATATAATTCCCGTTGGACTACTATATATACAGTGTTCTTATAGAAGCAAGTTTAGTCCTCTCAAACCTAGTTAATTTGCTACAGTCTGGGTTTTCATATGTCGGAAAAATCTCAGTTGTATATTGGTCGACTGGAACATACCGGCTCCCCCACATTGGTCGAACATACAGCCGTATTAGAGCAGGAAATTAATTGTAAGGAAGCATTTTGTTGGATAGGCAAACACATCATGATCAGAGTTTTTAAATGTCAATGTCTTCGTAGAAATCACGAGTAAAACACATACATATCAACAGGTAAGTCGGACTACAAAAGGACAACCTATTTACTGCCCGAGAAGGTGAAATGAGGAGAACTACAACCAAGTCAGTGCCCGGGGGGGTACTCAAAAAGTTTTATACGCGAGGCTCCGCCCAGAGGTCCAACCCCTTACCCTTTTATATACCATTTTTGACAGAAAAGGTACCCCTTTCATATACCTTCCATGGAAAATGGTACCCCTTTCATATACCTTCCATAGAAATTATAAAAATGGTACCCCTTTCACATACCTACAGTAGAAACGCTGCATCCCTTTTCTATACCCTTGGAATGAACTTAATGAACAATATATATCCCCAGAAGGAAGTGGAAGGAAGCTGTCTTACGATGGCTAAGAACTTCAAACCTGCAGTCCACCTCATACCTAAATGACAGTTTTCCCTACCCTTTTCTATACTCCAACTCGTGAAATCCCTACCCTTTGCTATACTCCAACTTGTAAAATTCCTACCCTTTTCTATACTCCAACTCGTGAAATCCCTACCCTTTTATATACCTCCAGTCTGAAAAGGTACCCTTTTCGGGCGGAGCCTCCCCGTATAGTCCATTATAGGGAGTACCCCCCCCCCCCCCCCGGGCGAAAAAGGGAGGAATTTGATGAACGCGCGCGATTTTAATACGATCTAAAAATACAATCCATCGAATGTGATTCGCACTACATACAGATCTTAATTCTCGAACTTGGGGATTTCGCTTATTTAACTGCTTACGATGTTTATTTTCTTTTGGAGTTTGAAGTCGTAAAAGTGTCTAGTTCAGTTGATTATTTAGAGATAAACGGAAAGATATATATCGCCAGCCGCGGGCTAATGGCAGTTTTGTCCTCGTGATCGACTCTCTACTGAAAGACCTCTAACGCTAGAATGTTGCTTCTCAAAGATTGAGCACGGCAGGGAGAAATAAAGAGAGCTATAACAGGCTATCAGCCTTTCTGCACGGGGGAACCTGTCTACATTGTAAGTCACGTGAAAATAAACTCCTTTGGGTGGTCATGAGTCACGAAAGAAGACTTCCTTTTCTCTTACATGGCTCAGTGCATGGAATACGGAATTCAGTTATCTTTGTATTACCCGTCAGTGAGCGGAGAGCAGAGAATTTTGTTACAAAAACTCGCTAATAAATAAGTCTTTTTCTGATTTCCCGAAGATTACCGAACTCGTACGAAGCAGGAAAAATGCATGCATCACAAATGTCAACATGTTACCTTGTAATGTTCTGTCGCAGATGTTCATCACAGGAGCTCTGGGTATTCCTGGCACTAGAAGAGAAAGAACTAACTCCCGCGATGCATTTGTAAGTTGAAATGTAGCTTAACAAACTCAACAATACAGTAAAAATCCGGGAAAAAGAACCCCTTCCAAGACTAGCCTGCCATGCAGGCGGTTTTGCGAGGGCTTGCGCTCGAGTGTTTAGCCGCCATCTTGGATTCACAAAACGTGGAGAGTTGGGGGCGAGTCGGGGAAGGGGGCGGGGTAGGGGGTGTCCCTCTCCCTTCGCCGTTCTTTTGCAGTCGCCCCAAGCCTCCAATGTTTTCCAAATCCAAGATGGCGGCTTACAAACACTCGATGGAATATTCAGCGCTCGCTCGCCCAAAATACGCCTGTTTTGCAGGCTATTCCAAGACAGGCTGAAATGGTTCTTATATATTGGATGTCTAGTGAGAAATCAGGCTGTTTATGTTCTTAAATAGTTTCTTATTTTTGGCAGGGCGAATAGCTGGCCATAAAAATAAATTTAATATGAGTGTAGTGTGTATGTATTAAATCAGTAGATAGGCAATCACATTTATACTCTACATTGTGATTATGGACCTCCAAAACACATTTTGGTCTAAGCCTGTTTTTTTTCTTCTGATTTTTTTCTAATTTTTCCAAATAAGAACCAACTTCAATTGTCAGGCTGAAGTGGTTCTTATATATTGGAGGTTAATGGGGGCTTATTTTGAATTAAATACCTAAAGGAGACCAATATGGGTGTGGCTCAAGCGTTATTTGACCCCTAAAAGATACCAGATTTCCTACCTGAACGGTGTAGACCACCAACACAGTATTAGCGTTCTGTTTCTGAACCCTAAGTGATACCAAAATCCGTAATTTACACCACTAAAAGAGATGACGGGTATCCCCACCCCTTTCACATAGGAGTTCCCCCCCCCCCCCCCAGGGTGTGTGTGCTGCATAAGGGGACACCCTCGGGACAAGGAGAAGTGCCCCGTTAATAGAGGTGCCCCTTTAACAGAGGTAATATATTACAAAGATTATATAAGCGTCAATTTTGTCGGGGCAACAGTTTGTGCCCCCCCCCCCCCCCCCCCCCCTCCCCCTCCCCTTAATGGAGCTTTTCTAATTAACCCCTTCACTCCCAAGAGGGCTAAGTTCAAATCTGAGTAAAAAGTCTTGAATGCCATTTTGTAAAATTATCAAAAACAAACAGCACCACTTTAAAGTACTGCTCAATAGCTTTCATTTGAATGGTCACACACTAGGGTTTCATCCACAGACTTAAAAGTTAGAACCACCTTGTACAGCATAACACAGTACTACATGAAAGTACTGCTCGATAGCTTTCATTTGAATGGTCACACACTAGGGTTTCATCCACAGACTCAAAAGGTACAACCACATTTATTGACTCAAGGTTTGACTCTGGGAGTGAAAGGGTTGATTATCGTTTAAACTTCTATAGGCTGGTGTGTTCATGGGCTTCTCCACCACCTCGGGTGTCTTTGGTGGAGCAATCATCATCTGCTACAGTATATCCATTGCTGAAAACCGACGTGAAACATATTATGGTACATCGTCTAATAATAATGACAGAGGGCAGTACAGCGAATATAAAGGCGAAATGGTTATCGCTGCGATGATACTGATTCTCGGTATCGTTGAACTTGTCATAGGAACCTGGGCAGCGATCTGCTGCTGTTTGATGAAGCCTTGCACATGTTGTGTTGGGACTCCACTGCAACAGGTAAACGTCCCTTTGTCAAAATTAAAAAAAAGTTATATTAGAGGTCCTGGCGGGGGTGCTGGATTCTCAGTCATCATTATCGTCCCCAGAGTCCGCGATCCTTTTGGTCAGCACCAAGGAATCTCGGACTCTGTCGGGGACAGATAGAAGATAGAACGAATTTTTTGATTGGCTGTTGAAACAATGAACAGATAAAAGACAATAGAAAACGAGTACCCTGCGCAAGCTCAGAAAATCGGTACCAGCAGAGGTCGTGATTTCTTGGTGCTGACCAAAAGGATCGCGGACTCTGGGGACGAGAATGCTCAGTTATCAGTTAAAATTTTGGCCAATTCTCAGCTATCGAGTTAACCCCATCAGAACCCTCATATTTAGTAGTGGCAATACACTTAGCTGAAGACTAGTTTACAAGCATGTCACTCAAGCAAACGAAATAAATATTTAGTTTCAAATAAGCATACCACAAGAAAGATGTTCTTTCAGTTTGTCACGAGCGTGGGACAATGCCAAAATCTGACTCCCCGCCGGGAGTCGAACCCATGACCGACCGAGCTTAAAAAAATACCGAAGCATAACATGGTTTCTACTCAGTATTTGCATATCCTGTTGTTGATAAACGTAACCAATCTACTCTTTCTTTGTTTTGTTATCGTTAACACCAGGGACAACAAGTGGTGTTTATTTATCAGGGCCTCTATTGATAACAGTTTTTATTGTAAATACTGAAGGAGCTACCCTGTAAAATTATAGGCTTACTTACTTACTTACAGTGAAGATGACGCTACCGTTGCCACTCGACAAAGTTTTTGATTAATTTTTGACATCTTTTTGACAACTTTGATGGTTCCGTTATGTGGCCCACATTTGAACTTGACTAGAAACTAAAACCATTCAAATTTCACGACTCCGCCTCCAGCACTCCTTGGATTTTGATTGGTCAAGTCAAACGGAACCCACCCGAAAGTCGTCAAAAAGTTGTAAAAAAGATGTCAAAAATTAATCAAAAACTTTGTCGAGTGGCAACGGTAGCGTCATCTTCACTGTAATTAGTTACTTACTTATATTGCCAACTCTCAGATGACCTCAGCTGGCTACCTCATGGTACATGGTCCAGCTGATTGTGTTTCCTTGACCGTCCCAGAGCAAGCAGGCGATGGAAGGGCTACAATCCAAGCGTCCACATCGGGGGTTCAGGGAGGACAGCTTCCAATGATCCTGGTGCCTACTTCAGGACAGATAGGCACTCACATGGCAGTTCCTGTGCAAACAGACTACGGTGTAGCTCCAATTCAAACGTCCGCATCAGGGTCTCATGGGGGGCTGCCTCAAATGATCCTGGCGCCTACGTCTGAAGTGCCAAGAGGTCCGCCTCTAATGGCAGTTCCAATAGCAGTTCCAGTAAATGTAGACGGTAGTGTGGGTGCAATCCAAACACTAACAGCAGCGGGGGCTCAAATGATCAGGGTACCTACGTCTGGAGTATTAGGAGGCTCGCCTCAGCCAGGTGGCGTTCTTATGGCACTTCCAATGCAAGAAGGCGGTGATGTGGCTGCGAACCAAACGTGGCCATCAGGGACTCAGGCATGCCAACCTCAAATGATCCTGGCGCCTGCTTGTGGAGCTCAGACTCAACCTGGTGGTGTTTCCATGGTAATTCCAGAGCAAGCAGACGGTGCTGTTTTTGCAGTACAAGAGCCAATATCAGTGTCCCTGCAGGGAGCCCAGCCATCAATGATCCTGGCGTCCAAGTCTGGAGTGATAGCAATTCAACCTCAGATGTATCAAGCGGATACATCTGCAGGGAATGTCACAGGCTACCCACCTCAGGAGGTTGCGTTGACCCATTGATATGTACAGTCGTTGAAACGAACACATATGATTGACAGACTGAAATGTGGAACGCCTAAGACTTATGTGCCATTATTGAGCAGCATCTAGTAAATCGAGCTCAAAACAAAGGAAAACATATTGAATTCATTTTGCGAAATTGTCAAAAACAAACAACACCACATGAAAGTACTGCTCAATAGCTTTCATTTGAATGGTCACACACTGGCTAGAGTTCCATCCACAGTTTCAGGGGCACCAAACGAATCTGTTCCTGTTGTAAACCACTTGAGCCGATTAGCAGAAAGTTACAAACTCTGAGTTACAAACTCTTCTTTATAATCGCCTTAGTCAGGAGCCCATCACTAGGAGCGAGCAACTGGACTGGATTCGTGTCACAGCGTTTTTACAGACCAGGTTATTTTTAGATTCGCTTTTCCCGCGAATTCGTATTCCCGCCAGACAATCAAACGTTTTTCCTTTGTAATCATTAATTGGCGTTACCGCGTAACAAAGGCCGCAATTAGGTCGCCATCTTTTTAATTGTCTTTTATTTCATTTCATATTACACATGGGACCAGAAACACATTTTCCCGGGAAAAGGGAATCTAAAAATAAACCGGTCTGTAAAAACGCTGTGACATAGGCGTAGTGTCGGAGTTGCTCGCTCCTAGTGATGGGCTCCTGCCTTAGTTTATGATTTTTTTTTGAACCAATCGATAAAATCGCATTGAGCCATGAAACCGATAATTTAATGATTTTGATTTTTCCTAGACTTTCTAAAATCCCTTTCCAATATTATTTCCCGCGTACGTTGGTTTTGGCTTCTCGCGACTTCGTCGTTCGCCGTTCGTGACTTCGTCGCTGATAGACACGACTTGTGGCGAGTCTAGATTTGTCCTTGCATATAAAAAAAAGTGGGTGCAATAAAGTGGGTGAAAAAAGTGGGTTGCAAAAAAGTGGGTTGAATAAAGTGGGTGAAAAAAGTGGGTTGCAATAAAGTGGGTGAAAAAAGAAAAAAGTGGGTTGCAAAAAAGTGGGTGAAAAAGTGGGTTGCAATAAAGTGGATGAAAAAGTGGGTTGCAATAAAGTGGGTGAAAAAAGTGGGTTGCAATAAAGTGGGTGGAAAAATTGGGTTGCAATAAAGTGGGTGAAAAAAGTGGGTTGCAATAAAGTGGGTGAAAAAGTGGGTTGCAATAAAGTGGGTGAAAAAAGTGGGTTGCAATAAAGTTGGTGAAAAAGTGGGTTGCAATAAAGTGGGTGAAAAAAGTGGGTTGCAATAAAGTGGGTGAAAAAAGTGGGTTGCAATAAAGTGGGTGCAAAAAAGTGGGTGAAAAAAAGAGGGTGAAAAGAAAGGTGGTGAAGTTACATATGTTTGAAATCCTGACGAACATTTTCACTCCCACCCCCAACCTCCCTGTATTGTATTGTATTGTATTTAACAAATAGATTCTATTTGGCCGTGCGTCTGTACCCTAATAGAGTACGGATGACGTCAAAACGTGACAAGAACAACTAAGGTGGCCCACGAGACGCAGTCGAGTGGGTCACTGTTGTTCTTGTCACGTTTTGACGTCTTCTGTACTCTATTAGAGTACAGACACACGACCAAATATAATCTATTCGTTTTATATAATTTTGGAGATATTCGCTTCGGATTTTCACTTGAATGTACGCTAAATAAGCCGATAAAAATTATGTCAACAAACATCGAGTTTAGGCCACAGTGTTTCCATGCACTCAAATAAAACTTTGTGAAAACTAAACGGCTTAAAATAAACTACAGCTCAACTCAGCAAATGTTTCGAAAAACAAATATTTAGAGACTAACCTGATATGAGGAAAAACAATCTGAATTATTCCAGTCCAAATCCCGTTGCAAGTCGCTTCACGGCGAGCGATAATCAGATCCCGCTAAATTTCTCGGATTCTGTTCACAATGATCTAAAGTCCATCATATTTTCCTCCAAGTTCTAGCCAAGCTTGAACAGCTGATTTAAAATTCGTATTAATTGATCTACATTGAATTTCCTACGGAATATTTCCAGTTTGATGAAACGTTTTCTCTGTTTTGAGACGGCGATGCGAAGAATTCGTGTTGTGGCAGGGCGCGCGTGTTTTCCCGCCACACGTGACGTCATTCGTCCATCTGTACTCTAATAGAGGACGGTTCTAAACCAATCACAGCGCGAGTTTTACACAGTAAATTATATAATGTATTGTATTGTATTGTATTGCATTGTATTGTATTGTCTTGTATAAAAAGGCTTAATACGTACGGCAAACTTCCCGGAGGACCGTAAGCTTAGGTTCAAAGATTTGCTAAGAATCCTCTGATACGGGTCAAACAGCATTAGCTGGGACTAGGATGATAGGCGCCAAGATAATATTAAGTTAGCCTTGTGAGGTATAGTAATTACGATCTTACGATTTGAAATTCGTTGTTCTTGGTAAAAAAGATAACGGCTAGAGACGCATAAATCGCCTGGATGAATTGAACTTTGACATTGAAGTTTTTTTGTATTGCGTCTGGTTTGAGTCTCAGTATAAAGACGGGCAAAATACGGATTGTGACGAACTATCTACTTTTAAATAGTTAAGTGACGAACTTGTCTGATACGGATAATCATTCTCTGTGTATAATAACGGGCACCAGACGAATTATGCGTCTGCTAACATGGCTATCCGTCTCAGTATGATTATGCGTTTAGTTCGCCTTGAACTACGAACTAAGAGACGAACTTTCTGACGGATAATCCGTATTTGTATATAAAGACCGGCGGGCATCAAACGTATTATGTTTCTCCATGCGTGGATCTGCATGCTTATGCATCCCACCAGTATAATAAAGACGCGCAAAAGACGGATAATAATGCGTCAAAATGGACTAATAGAGAGCTTAAGCATAGACGTTTTTGAGCCACGGATGGCAACCGGAAGTCGAATGTTCTCTTCTTTGGCGCGTATTATCGAATTTTTGTCCGTAACGTCAAGTTTTAAATGCTGGAACAAGGGCTTTCCAACTCATTGGTATGGGTGAAGGCGCGTCAAAAACAAGAACATTCGTCTTCCGGTTGCCGTCCGTGGCTCAAAAAAGTCTGTGCTTAAGCTCTCTATTTGGTTTGGAACGTAGGGCCGTGTAGTGCGTCTGATAGTTGGTCCCGCACCCGTCTTTAATCTACACAAGAATAATAAAACAGCAGACACATAATTCGTCTAGACGGATTATGCGTCTCTAGTATAGGGCGATATTTGTTTAAGTAACTGTCGAAAATATGAGAGGAATACGTTAAGTATTAAACGAGATATTTCCTGTTGAAAAACATCAAATTTACAGACTTTTGTATGGTTGGGTGGACTCTTGCCACCCAGCAATACATACGTCTGTAAATTTGACAACTTTTAAATGCGTCATTTGAAGCAGATTTTGAATAGTTTCCTTTCATACTCGGCACTAGCCTGTTCACAGACGTTTATTTTTTTTCCGTAAGATACTGGCGCACGAGCGCGAGCGCGGAGCGAGAAAAAAAATGAACGTCTGTGAACAGGCTAACTCGGCACTATAACTCAATTTTGTATGCTCTTTCTAGTTATGCTATCTATTTTTAAATCGGACAAATTTTCAAATTCGAGATGTAAACAATGACGTCACGATGAATTCGTCTATAAGAGGGCCGAATGTTGCCAGTAAACAAGAACCTCATGATCAGCTCTGTCGGCTTTGGTGGATGACGAGATGGGAACGTAATAAATATAGTGATTCAGATTGACGCTCAATTTTTGTTTTCATCTAATCAAACCTTTCAAGTAGTACTGCATGGTTTCTTGCACACCTTTGTAATACCTTGTTGTATTATGCAAATTATGAAAACACTTTAAAATTACGACGAGTCTTTGTTCAGTCCAGTTGCAAGCTAGATGTTTGAAACATTGCTGTGATATACTTTGCTGACATGCTTGATAACGCAACAAAGTTGAGGCTTCTTGCCGTTGCGCACATCATCACTGGACACTGTTCATCGGTTTGGGCGTTGCGGATGGTTTAGTTGGACTAACTTTGTTAAATCATATTTTTATGGGGGTTTGGAGAGGCATATGGGTATGTACAGTTTGCGGAAGTCTTAGTTTAAGCCCCGATCAAACGGTCTCATGCACACAACTTTTGTGTCAACCGTTCTCTCAATAATGATCAATGCGTCTCTATAGCTGGTGTATAAAGACATGCACAAGACATATTATGCGTCAGATTATGCGTCTAGACGAACTATCTTTGGCATTGCGTCTTGAACTACTCACTAAGAAAGATAGTTCGTCGAGATGCATAAATTATGGACATTATACGCAAACCACGACGGCGACTTCGAGGTGAACGTCGATTAAAAAATGACGTTATATTTTATTTAAGAATATCGCGATAATCTAGATGCATCCAGTTTGTCTATCGGTGCCAGGGCTATCCTCGGCTGAATATGTAAAGATCTTGCTCAATTCTAAACAGAAACATGAAAAATTCGACGTGTGGTTCACGTTCTCCACAAAACGCAAAACGTTGTTGTTTTGCAGAGGACGGCTAAGAAGTGTACAAATAATTATAATAAAACGCACGTGCAGAGCTATTGTACTGCGCATGCTCATTAAAATGATTGTTTAACGACGTTCTCGTTGCCGTTGCCGTCGTGGTTAGCATAAGCGCGCCCTTTGATCTTGCCGCTTTTCTGCAATACATGATCGCACAAGTAAAGAAATCTGTCAATCATTCGAGAAACGTACCTCTACGGGAGTTTGCAAAGGAATTTTCATCCATGGTGTCCCACAATGACCAAAGTTCAGTTAAACAGCGACCGAATCGTTCCCATGGATGTTTGGACGTGGAATCGCCAAAATATTTCTGAACGAACACAAACGCACGTCATGTCAGCCATCGTCCGCCATGTTTATTTTAAACAAACCAGTACTTAGTCTCGCTCGGCCAAATTTCTAAAATGTGCAATCATATATACTAGGTCCCAGGCCTCGCTGCTAGCCCCCCCTGCTTGTGCCCGTCTACGCATTGTCTGTCCAGCACGCATTACCCGTTCACGAATTATGCGTCCTCTAGTATAAAAACGGCCAAGTGTTTAGTAGTCATGTTGAGAGCATGCCGTGGCAAACGGCTTCAACATTTCGAGAACAAAATAAACGTCGAAAAGATGTTGAGACAAATCAAACTCTTCAACATGTCTCAACACCAAACACAAAACAAACAGGGCAATATTATGACCCTGGCGAAATGTAACGTAGCCTTGATAAAAAAATTTGATCTAATGGCGCTTCTAGTATATGTGATGTACGTACGCACCTCACAGACAATCTCTTCAAGTCACGATTCGACGTGACCCTGTGACGTAATCGTCCAAATATAAATCTGCACGTCTCAGCAAGTTTCTGTTTTCATAAATCTGCGAGTCTGGGCAACTTTCTGTTTTCCTTTACGGAAAAGAAATGTATTTCACACAAAACAAACAGAACAATATTATTACCCTGGCGAAATGTAACGTAGCCTTGATAAAAAATTTGATCTAATGGCGCTCCTAGTGTGTCCACCCAGTAGTGAGTACAATGATTTAATATAACGAATGTCAAGACCGTTTGATCAGGGCTTTATTAGAGTCTGCCATAATTATACCAGCTACGCTCATTAAATTTCCAATCAGGAATCTTTCGGTATTATAAATAGAGCGGTTTTCATTTGAGTGTCGTAAAACCACAACCAAAACCAAAACCATGATTGGTTTTGGTTTAGCATCTGATTGGTTGAGTAGGTGGCGCGAGTTTTTTAAACCAATCACAGAACGTAGTAAAGCAAAATCAATTTCCGATTTACTTTCGATACTCAATTGAAAATCGCTCTATCAGTATAAGGATGTTTTACAGTACAGTGAACACAGGACTAGGTAGGAATTGAAATAGGTTGCATTTGAAAATTTGGAATGTGGCCCACTATCATCGTATGCACGAAAAGCAAACTTCCGTGTCCAAGTCGAAATACGTCATAAGATATTTCAGGTGCAACCATAATTTAACGAAATTGGACTAGACTACGAGCAGTCCCTCATTTTTCTCAGGGATAGTCGAGTGGGAGAGCACGCGAGCGCGCGCGAAAATCACATTTATATTCAAACTACTCGACAACAATATGCGTGTGCAGCTCGAACTCTCACACTCTCACACTCGACTATCCCTGAGAAAAAACGAGGGACTGCTCGTAGTCTAAATCGGATCCAGTAACGAACAAACGCTACGCGGTCACGGCTATTTCTGATTAAGGATGTCGACTGGACTTGTTCACGCGAGTAAATAACTCGGATGAACGTAAGGAATTGACGTTTTTAACGGACACATTTTCTGTTGCGCATGACAAGAGAATGAACAAATTCACTCGGATATAGAGAACATTGAAATTTAATGTTTGAAGAGCTTTTATGCGGTCACGTGGGTATAATTTTAAATTTTGAACTAGTAAAAGGAGTTAAGAAAAAGCGTTGAAAGCAAGTGTATAATCCCGTCTTGTTTTCTACTGCAGATTGTCTTCACAGGAGCTGCGGGTCTAAAAATAAGTTTAAAGGTGCTACTTAAGTCGCGCTCTTGAGCTCTTTTAAAAGTCATTGTCAAATAGAAAGATTGCAAAGTTACGTATTACTAATCAATAAGACCTTGCGCAAGTTAGGCATAGATTATTTTCAAGATTTTCAAGTTTGGCAATCCTCAACATAGCCATTGCAAAGGCTAAATTTGCGAGGGACGTGACTTTGCTAAAACTGAGTCTGAAGCACATTGTAACGACCAAGTATCTTTAGACTGAAGAAAAACTTCAAAACGGTACGTAGTTTAATTGGGCAGCATAATGTCAGGGGGGTAGGGAAGGGGACCCTCTATGGGAACAAAAATAAAATGCAATCAAAGGCTCTCATGAGCCAGCTCAGGATGTAATTGATATTAATGACATTCATTGAATGCAGTTGTTGGCCCTTCCCAGTGGAAACCCTTGAATTGGAGTCTTGAGAAATGGGGATTCCACTGTATATATTGGGCAACAGCCCAAATCGGAGAAAAGGGAATTATTTTGAAGCTCAAATGCGTCTATAGGTTCCACTATTTTTTTTTTTTTTTTTTTTCATTTAAAGATTTTTTTTATTTTTTTCATTTTCAGCATGTTACAAAACAGTATACAAACAAGCATACAAAATACAAATCACACACATGCACATGCACACACTCACACATACACTCACACACTCACACAGGTTACTACAGCAATATGATCTATATAATACCTATACTATTGTTACTATAATTTACCTAATTAGCAAACGTATGAATTAATTTTTCCCATTTTTTAAAATGATGAATTAGTTTATCTCTTTTCCTGGCAATATGGAGCTCAATCTTATAAACACGACCTGTCCTAGCGATAAAACCTCGGAGAGAAGGCATGCTATTTTGACATTTCCTTGAGTAAAGGTAAAATTTGCCTAACAACAGAATATGATTGATCAAAATAAAATCGTCTTTAATATCAAACTTCCCAAAAACCAAATCTGAATCCTTCAAGGTTCCAACGTAAATATTATTGTCTCGTAGCCAGGACAGGACATGTTTCCAAAAATCCGAGGATATCTTACAGGAAAAGAGTAAATGCTCGATGGATTCCACTTCTTCTTCGCAGAAAACGCAATCGGGTGAATCGATTATTCCAAAACGAAAAAGTTTATCATTTGTAAAAACAATGCGATTTAAAATCTTATACTGAAATTCCCTGAGTTTCGATTCTAAGGTAGTACGGAAGGCTAAAGAATAAACCTTCTTCCAATCTATAACGGTGTTCGGATAATCGTTCGTTAATTTATGTTTGGCAGTAGGCGTAACTTGCTTTTTCTCCAAGAAACGCTGGTAGATTTGTTTAGAAGAAACATCGAGAACTGGAACCAAGTTGTCCTCAATCATAATAGGAGGGATACTAGGGACTGGAGCTGGCGCGATAATAACATTTTTAACACTCAACCGCCACTGTGGTGAGATTGAGTTAACAATGCTCATAATAAAGAAACTTTGTTCGGGGTTAGTCCTTAATGGATTAGCATTGGCCGAGAATAAATCTCCTATTTTTAAAAGCCTAGGTTCACAAGATCTCTCCGATATATAGATTTTTTATCAATGCAGATAAACTTATTGTTCCAAATAATCTCATTGCCAATATCCTGAGATGAGCTTGGTACTTTATCATTTAAATCTGACCATGCATCGAAACATTGTTTGTAAAAGATCGGTAGGTTGAGTTTCAATTTCGAGGTGGCAAAATTACAGTGCAGCACAAAACTACCTCCAACTGGAGCAAGATATTTGTGTAGAATTGTCTTCCAATGGCTTTGATAGTCCTCTAAAAATTTATTTAAACATATTACTCGTTTTGTTCGAATCATAGAATCAATATCAAGCATGTTTAAGCCGCCTTTCTCGATATCTGACGTCAATGCATTTCGTTTTACCTTGTCTCTCCCGTTCCAGACGAAATTGTAAATAATTGAATTTGCTTCTTTAATCAGCCCGGTAGACATTGGAATGACAGAAGCTCTGAACATTAGCTTGGGGATGGCAAAGGTTTTAACGATTTGTATCCTCCCCAAGAGGGAAAGACCTCTCCATCTCCACAAATTGATCGTTTTCTTGATTGATTTTAAAGTCTTTCTAAAGTTTAAATCATCCTTTTGGTTTTCGTCATAGCCAAAGTAAACCCCTAAAATCTTGATTACCCCGCAAAGATTATACGTATCAGAAAAATCTTCCTCGAGAGTGTTGCAACCAAGGGCCATGACTTCAGTTTTCTCGTGGTTAACTTTTAATCCAGAACATTCCCCGAAAGCCTCAATAGTGCGAAATAGGTTACTATAAGATAGCTTATCTTTCAGAAAGCAGGTCAAATCATCTGCGAAAAGAGAGAGTTTGATTTTTTCTTGTCCAATTGTAAATCCTTGAATATTTTCATCAGCTCTTATTTTTATAGCTAAGACCTCTAGTGCTATTATAAACAGGTAAGGGGAAAGAGGATCTCCTTGCCTTACTCCTCTACCTAGTGTAAAGGGTCCTGTTGTAAAACCATTGTTCATAACACAACTGGACACATTTTTGTAAAGAACCCGTATCCACTGAATAAAAGAAGGACCAAAGTTAAATCTATGTAATGTTCTTATTAGGTAATTAAAGTTTAAAGTATCGAACGCTTTCTCAAAGTCTATAGCCACTAGAATTCCCGACAAGCCTTTAGATTCTGTATAATCGATCACATCATCAATTGTTCTAATCGCATCGAAAATAGTTCTCCCCTTTACAAAGGCATTCTGATTAAAATGGATGATGTCAGGTAGCACCTTTTCCAAACGCTTTGCCAGAGTTTTAGACGCTAATTTCGCATCCACATTTATAAGAGAAATGGGACGCCAATTTTTTATAATTCTTTTATCTTTCCCTTTTTTTTCAATTAAAGTTATAATGGCCTGTTTTTGAGAGTTTGAGAGCTCACCGTAGTCGAAGGCATAGTTCAGACTGTCAACTAATAATCTTCCAATCAACGGCCAAAAGGCAAGATAAAATTCAATAGTTAGGCCATCATTTCCGGGGGATTTGTTTTTTTCAAAGGACTGCAGCACACTATAACATTCACCATATCCTAATTTACCTTCACAAACATTCCGCAAATTTTCAGTTAAGTTTGGAAATTCAAAGGAATCATGTAGAAACGAGGATATAGACACCGGATCTCCACATTTACTACCGTCATAAAGATTTGAATAAAAGGATTCTAACTCTTTCATGACTTTCTTCGGATTATTTGTCAGCTTTTCCTCGCTAGTGAAAATTTTCCGCACGCTGCTTTTCTTCTTGTTGGATTTTTCTAAGTTCAGGAAATATTTATTATTTTTTTCACCCATTTCATACCAAGTGGCACGAGAGCGGATTATAGCACCTTGTGTGATATAGTCATAAAACTGATCATACTCTACTTGAAGACATTCCAGCTCTTCAAAATTTTCTTTCGAAGGATCGGTGTCACATTTATTTGTAGATTCTTTTAAACTTTTTTCAAGCTCATTTAACTTTGCTCTTCTGTCCCGCGCTTTGGCTTTACTATAGGCGATTGTTCGCTGTCTTATTTTGTATTTAATTAAATCCCACAAGACGCGCTTATCTTCGACTTCTTTAAATTCCTCAAACCAATTTCCACATTCCGAGTTCAGGATATCACAGTAATCTGAATCATTGACTAAATTTGAATTAAATTTCCAAAAATTGGGTCCTCTCTCATTATCATCTAAACCATTTATCGATAAGGTTGTTGCCGAATGGTCTGATTTTATTGACGTAATTATGTCCACCGAATCAACATCTTCTTGTAAACTGTCGCTAATCAGCCAATAATCTAGACGTCTCTGTATAACTGGAGTTTTCTGACGCCACGTGAAACGTGTTGCTGTGGGGTTACGAATGCGCCAAATATCTATTAAATCATGTTCGACGCACATATCTTCTACAAATTTTACAGAATCTTTCCTTTTGTTGCTCCCTCCTTGCCCATCTAGGTTTTGGTCGAAAATGACATTAAAATCTCCACCGATAATCACCGATTGATCAAGCTCAGTTCTCGAAACTTTTACAGCTTCTGAAATATTCTCAAAGAAGACGCATTGCTCGGCGCATTTATTGGGAGCATAAATATTTAAAAGAATGTACGGTGAGTCTTGAATGATAGCCTCTATCAAAATATAGCGACCTTGTGAATCCGCCTTTACTGTTTGTAGTTTAAAGTCTAACTGATCCTTGATGAGCACCAAAACTCCTCTGCTGTGACAACTACCGTGCGAGAAAAACATGTCGCCCTTCCATTGTTTCCTCCAAATGTCTTCTACCTCTCGAGTACTGTACGTTTCTTGCAAAAAACATATATCCGCTCCAGATTTACCGAGCCAGTTAAAGATGGCTTTCCGCTTTTCAAAAGTGCGAATCCCTCGAGCATTTAGTGACAATAATTTAAAATCAACATTATTTCGCCACCATATAGCAGGACAAAGGGAGATATAATCGCAAGGGAAAAGTATAGAACCAATTTTAACAATAAGCTAAAAGGGGTATGCAAAAACAAAACCTTATGCAAATTTCCTGATACGCTGAAATAGCCGTAAACAAAAGCACAAGGCGAAACAGTTGGAGCAAAAACAAACAAAAAAATAAAAACAAAAAGCGATTTACACAAAAACATATAAGCTAACCTAAAAGAGCAGCAAGATATCAATCTCAAATGCTGCTCTTGAGAGTGGAACTTGGGTAGCTGAGTCAGCGATGTAAGCTTAAACGGACCGTGTAGGCCCCGCTACTCGTTAATTATACGGTAGATATAATATTCATAATATTCTCAGACTTGCCAAAGACAATGTTATTTAGAGTTCATACGTGCATGAGTCATCATTTCTTACGCGGTTTACATCGGGATAAACTTGCCATTTATAAAAAGCCTATCTGGCTCTGCTTTACTAAAGGATACTCTTTGTCCCTTGCTCTTGGCTTCTTTAAGTTTGGGCATCTGTTTGCGTCTTCTTTCGATGATTTCTTGCGGAAAATCTTGTAGTACCATGAAATTTGTCTCCCGAAGGCCAAAACCTGCTTGATACACCCTCTCGCGATCCGGGAAACGCAAAAAACGAGCTAATATGGGCCTGGGCTTTCCATCAACTGATTTACCAATACGATGAACACGTTGGATCTCAATATTGTTGCGCGGATCTTCCAAACCGAGCGCATTTGCCATGAATTCGTACACGATATCGCTTGTGTTGATGGCCTCTCCGCCCTCCGAAGCACTGACTTCCCTTTCCGGTATACCAAATAATTTTAGGTTCTCTCGTCGGCTGTAGGATTCCAAATAAAGATGTTTGGTACGCACTTTCTCAATCTCCTTTCCCTTCTCTTCTATTTGGCTGCGCAGCTCCGCTACTTCTTCATTCAAACTCGATAAACCTTTATCCATCTCTGTTATTGACTTTTTCATGACACCAGCGTCGGTTTACAACTTAGCCACGGCCAATTCAGACTTCGCCAGTCTGCTGGACACATCATTTAAGGTCGCCTCGATAGTATCCAATTTCTCGAGCTTCTTGAGAATTTCATTGAGTTTTTTCTCCGTATCGTCACCCATATTTAAAGCGGGTAATGTTTCGTCCTGTTCGTTCTTGCTACCGGCACCGCCCGCGTCTTCCAAGATGTCACACCTTTCAAAAACTTCTTCTTGACTCTTTGGACGCTTTTCTGTTGGCGAGCTCGATTCAGAGGATCCAGAACTTCTTGCCGAAGTTGTTCGCTTACCAGGTGTATAGATATTTTCCATAGACAAGCTGCATTGAAATAAAAAATTATAACGAGCGCGGAGCTCTGAAAAACACGTCTACTCGCTATCCATACCAGTCCCAATCTCCTCTATAGGTTCCACTATTGCATATACCAAAACACAATAACTTTGAAACAATTATTGATTAGTATTATTTTTTTCAATTTCTGAGATCCGTAGCCTCCTACGCAGACTTTCTTTGGGCTCGTCACGCAATCTTTCCTCCCCCGACAACGTTAATTGAAATAGGTGTATATAAATGATCTTTTATTAAGCGTACACCATTCACCTAGTGTATCCGTTTAATACATGATCATTATGTCGTGTGTAAAGAGCGGTCGCATAGCTACAATGACCTACAATGATATTATTAGTGTCGTGTATCGTATTTGCAAACGTGACGTTTCTTCAAATCTATAAACTCCGTTTAAATAATCGGCACTTTGTTTGTAGCGAGGTTCGTTGCTGTTGTCGTGTCCTATAAAATCTCCCATTCGCAATTCGGGAAGGGTGTGCCTATTCAGGATATACGGTACTAGATATACTAAATAGAAAACGTTTTCCGTGTTTCCATAGAGTTATGATAACATGAGTGAAGTTTGGGAGAACGAGCAATTTCGAGTTCTCCCAAACTTAGCAATTTTACATGTATCCATAGAGTTATGGTAAATGATTTTGAGCCAATCAGAGCGCGCGAAGTATCTTGTTTATTTCATAAAATGTTTTCTGGTTTATTTTCGTTTAGGCTTCTCTGGGTGGCTGTACAGGTTACATGTGTTTCTCTATCACGTCGGCTTTGCTCGGTTTTGGATTAAGTATCAATTACGGCTTTGTTATTTCAAGTACTTGGATAGCAGGTTATCGCTATTCTATACAAATGGCCATTGCTGTGATCACGTGGGTCCTCGGTGTTATTGTGAATGTCATCGGAATAACGGCACGGAGTGTGGAACGCCGATGGAGCGTGCAACGCCGCGCCGAGACTCCCCCAGAACCGGTGAGCCTTACCTGTTAACCCGGGGGTGGGGTACTCTCTATAATGGACTATACGGGGAGGCTCCGCCCGAAAGGGTAAGGGTAGAAAAGGTATAAAAGGGTAGGGTTTCACGAGTTGAACTATATAACACGGGGTAGGGAAAACTGTCATTTAGGTATTTAAAAAGGCCAGGGCCTTTCAAAATATCTCGAACAGACGCACCTAACGGCTGATTCAAACGTCTCTACTGGTAACACTTGATATTTTCCGGAGATATCGTTCATTAAGTTCATTCCAAGGGTATTGGTTACAAAAACTGTTTGCTTGCATGAACAACATCAGAAAATTAACAGGTAAAAGAACTGGCAGAAAGAAACGTTTTGTCCAAATTATAGCTTTGTAGCATTTTTCATAACCGAGTTATTGCAAATTAATTTTCAGAAAATTACAGTATTTAGTGTGCAGCCTTCAGAGGGGCACAAATATGGCCGCCATAAAATTGCACAAGAAGTAAAGTAGATTATACCGTCAATATCATTAGATTTCAATTCAAATCTGTTTAGACATCACTGAAAATTTAAAAATGATATCAGAAAATATCCGTTTTTGTGACAGTTCAGAAACACGTTCATCCGGGACATCACAAATTTCAAATAGCTTTATTTCCAAAAGGAATAACTGGATCGATACCAAACTTTGTATAGAGATTATTGATTTCCATGTCTAGAAGATATAAAAGAATAGCTTTGTGGGATTAACAGTTTAGATTTTAGAATTTTGATTACGTCAGATGAAAACAAAGAATAGAAAAAGCATGCAGTGAAAGGGGTACCATTTTTATCTCGGGATTACGTCACATGACGTAATCTCGAGATATACATATGGCTTAGCGTCACGTGACTTGTCAACAATTTTCTGTGAACAAAATTTGTCCACACTGATGGTCATGTAAGCCACAATGAATTGAACACTGGTTAGAATTTCAGAATTCTTCCTCTTGTGATCTTCTAGTGAGGTACAATTCATTGTGGCTTACATGGCGTAGAAAGTGTGACAGATTTTGCGAAGCAACATGGATGGCCATGGTAAAAAGTGTTTGCTTGTAAAATTGGGGCAAAGGACTTCTCAAAGAACGAAAATTTCAACCTTGTCACTCTGAGGTATTCAGGAGAGAGGATATGACACAAACTAAATAATTCGTGGAAGGATTACCTAGTCCTGTACGCCGGTGGCGTTCGATAGTAGAGGAAGGCGGACAGCTGAAACGTGTGGAACTTCTCGAGTCCGATCCGAGAATAGCGAACAAAACATGCAACTACTCTTACCAGCATTGATCAATTTTTGTTGTGCTTCTTTCTTTGGCTTGGAATTGCTTCGGGATATCGTCACTGAATGGCGCCAAGGTAATTATATTTCTAATGTTTTTGTTTGCTGTTCTGAACATTGTCGTGTCTTTAGGTCTTTTTATTTTGCTGTAGAAATTACAGCAAGGGTTGTACTAAACATTTTAGTTTTTTGTAAAACGTACCAGCTTCTGGGTCAAAGCATTTTGGGGTGTTTTAGCGTAAACTTTGTTGCATTTTATCGTTATCAAACTCAGCAAATTATGATTGCACACATGTACATGCGCTATATTATTAAATGTAAAATATATATACAAAATTATATTAATTGAAAATACAAAATTTCTTGGCTTGAATGACAACAACAGGAAAGCCCAACGTAACCTGCCTTCGAGAATAAGTTTGAAACCATATTCTTGCTTTCAGAAAGAAATGTTTTAGCACATGCATAATAAATGTTACAGAGTCCCAGACATGCTGGAATGTGTAAACAACTTGGTGAATGTACATGTAAGTTACTTGTTTTGTATTCATTCTGATTCATCCATGCGCTTTTCTTGAATTAGTTAAATCTCCTTTTATTCAATACATGTAATTACTGTAGTTTGTTGATGGTTTGCCCTGGATTTTTTCTCTCTTGTTAAACTTTTGAGTCGTGACTTGAAATTGTGAAACCCCGCTTCTTCGATGTTTATATATCATTTGGTTAAGAATATTTTCGCTGGGTTCTAAATTCTTCTTCTCTCGGTTCAGAATTAGTTTTATTCGATTCAAAGTAATGTTTTAATTCATTCATTCGGTTCTCGATTATTTCAATGTCCCTGCTTTGGGGATGAAAGGAGGAATTTAGCAAAAATTCTGCAGTACAGTTGTCATCTTTTGGCAAGTTATTCAGTCAGGTCAGGTCATGCAAGCAATCTCAATAATTGTATGATTAATATCAGAGTTGATAAATTCAAGTTCTAACCGCAGAAAAAAAAATCTTCCCCCAAAGGAGGAAGTGAAATTTACACTGTATTTGTCAATAATCCCCATTATGAACATGTCAATGCTTGTCAAAATTATGTCCCAAAAACAAAATTTTGATTCTCTTTGTACTGAACAGTTATTTCATGTCAGGTCATGCAAGTAATCTCATAATCATTGTGTGATTAATATCAGGAATGTGAATTATATCAAATATGGGAATTAAAGGATACATTTGAGAAACTAGAACAAATAAAATAAAATATTTGTGTTGACGCTTGTCCTGTTTTATAGACTGTTCCCATAAAGGGGGAGTGGAATTTATTTGTCAATAAATGTGTTTTCGATCTCTTTATACATATAGTCAAAACAGTGATAAAATATATTTTCATGTTTGACTGATCAAGTGAATCCAGCATTAAAATACAAAGAATGCGGCAAAAGCCGGGTTTTTTACATAAAATATCAAAAAATTAATATTTAAATATAGCATTTACTTTGTATTATAAAACGACTACCGAAATGTGTGGTATGTTTCAGCATGGATACTATGAAGATTCTTGAAGGTGCATTCTTTTGGTCCTCCATGTATCGCCTTTGTGATTCCCACTTTGGCTCAAAATATAAAACAAACCCGACCCTCTGGGGCTCTCGTATGTCAAAAAAATCCAAGCTGCCCCTGGCATGGGCAACGGTAATAACGGTTTGTTGTCAATAGTCTGTGTCTGCCCTGTACTCTCCATTATGGAAAGACATTGATCACGTGCATTACACATCATTCTGTTTGTAATAAGCTATGTCTAATAACCTGACATTTTCCTTCTTCAGAATTCATACCATCAACCAAGTGAGCCCAATACTGCAACTGGAGTTAAAAACAGTTTTTAAAGCTTTAATCAAACACCTTTACAAGAAACCCTTCAATATATAATTCCACTTTAAGCACTGTACACTAGTCCATCAAGGATGTGTGCAATTCATGTATAATTAACTTTAATCAGGAAATACTTTTGTTTTACTATGGTATTGGGAGAGGCAGTGGTCTAATGGTTAGTGCATTTGACTCTGGATTGAGCAACATGGTCAGGGGCATTGTGTTCTGTTATTGGGCAAGATACTTTGTCTTTGACATTGTCGAACAGCTAGCCTGCTGATGCTGACATATAACTTTTGTCATAATCGAACATTGATATCGTCAGTAATTAATATGATACCACTACGATGTCATCATCAGTTGTCATGGCAATGTTAAAAATGCCAAACAATGCCAAATGTTTGACATTTTGAGGCCAATAACTTAAAATCTACATGGTAAAAGGTTTTCCTTTTCAGACATTTTACTTACCTGATGTAAGGAACATTTCTACCAAGTTTAAAAAAAATAATAATGTACATATGTTTTAGAACCACATTATATTTCATTAATAATTTTAATTAAGGTGGCTCAAAAACACATGTACATAATATTTGTTGAAATTGGTCAAAATGTCCATAATTATTATTACAGTCAAATCTCTATTAAGCAGTCACCCTCGATGTTGACCACTTAATAGAGGTGATCTAAAATTTACAATTTAAAAGTTAAAGTTAAGTTTACCCACAAAAGCCTATTAGCCCAAACAATAGCATTCTTATGCTGATTACATATATTATGTTGTGTTTGATGAGCTCTTAAAAGAAACTGGACATGCTTCACTTATCACTGTGTCAAAATATCGCATTGTACTCAAACTAGAGGTAAAATACAATAAAATTAGCCAATTGGGAAGTCTATTAAACGGTGACCGCGTCTGCTTAAAAGAAGTGAATACTTAAGTCCCTCCCACACGAGCAAGTTTTCCTTGACAAGTTTTCACTTGACAATTTTGCCTTGCTCGTGTGGAAAGTGTCCTTGTTCATAAACTGGCGTTGTTCGTGTGGACGTGCAACAAGGAAAATACGACAAGGAATCCCTGGTGCTCAGCGGCCTTATATTGTTGCTCGCGTACAATATTATTGTTGTTACAAAGAAAAATTGTCAAGGAAAAACTTGTCAAATTAAATTGGTTGTTTATCCACACGAGCAAATAAACATTGTCAATGTCCCTTGTCAAGGAAAACTTGCTCGTGTGGAAGGGGCTTTATAAACAGGTCTGGATCCATCACTGTGATATGTAGTACCCCTATCCTTGCTTTGATTTTACTTTATGCACCTCCCTTTCCCTTCCTGGTAATTATTTCACAGTCCCTTAACCCGCACAGTGCCTCTCTCCTCCCAGGAATACAAATGGTTACCAGCAACATAATGCTGGAGGGAAACAATACACTAGGATATTACTTTTATCTGAGTGATCATTCATTCTCCAATATAATTATTCAATAATTATGCAGCATAAATCTGTATACAGCATCCATTCATTATCATATATATATAATCCCGAGATGCCCATTGGGCCCCTTTGATCTATTGAAGCTACGTACATCATATGAAAGGGTTTCTGTCAAAAATGGTATATAAAAGGGTAAGGGTTTTGGAACTCGGAGCAGACTCACAATATTATTAATTGGCTATTATTTTAAGCAACCATTGATAATTCTTAGTTCCTTATTTATATTTTTCCCGTGGGGAATTCTTCTTTGATTTGTTTTCTTTAATACCAGGAACAGCAAGTGGTGTATACAACCAACTCTCAATTGACTTCACCTGGTTCTCCTGGAGCGATGTTCACAGGATACCCACCTCAGCAGGCGATGTTCGCAGGATGCCAATCTCAGCAGGTTGAGATGACTTCTCCATACGAAGATGAACAACACACGACGTTACAAAACAGCTGAACAAATATGATTGGCAGGCTGCAACATTTCAATCATATTATGAAATATATCAAAATATGACGAGACGACAATAGGACTGGACTCCAGTTCCAGCTCTGGCCGAGGTCCTTGTTTCTTGTTCTTAGCCGCTAAGAAAACTGAGAGGTCTGGGGCCCAGACAGCTTTTCATCCAGGAGTATAAATGGGTACCGGCGAACTGTTAGGGAAACCTGCCAATTTAAATGCTGATAGGGTTAATCTGCGACCCCAGTCACAATATACCCTAGCCGCTTCATGTTATACGAAAACCAGAGTTAACGCCGGTCTGTTGAACCAGGAGGCTCTGAAAAGGCTTCACTTATCCCTTTGTCTGTCTTTGTTGTATGCTTGCACAACAGTGAAAGCTACTTGTGAGATCCAATACGGTGCAACAAACCCTTAGGTTGTATGTAACACTATGATACTCAAAACCTTTATTGGGAGTCTAGGATAATTTTAATTTTATCGACAGTATATGTATGTATATATTTATGTGTAATTTAGTAGATTGAAAATTGAATGTTTTTTTAATTTTATTTATTCAATAGTTTATGACTGGGTAGCCCTATATTTAGGGAAGTAGTTCATGTTCATGTTTTTTTTTTAATTTATTTTATTTTTTAATTTTTTTAATTTTTTTTATTACATAACTTTTAACTTTTGTATTGTTAAGTTAAAATAGACTTATTGCAGATAATCACTCTGATAAAAAGTGAAGAAGGGAAAACGTTGTTCAATTAATCTTTGTAAACTTAATTCTCCCGAAATGTGGCTCTCGCTGTCATTTTCACGAAATTAAGTACGCGCGAAAATTAGTGAGAATAAGGTATTTGATCCAGACGTCTCTCTCGGGAGTAAGCGACAGAGGAGACGGCTGACATTCAGGATAAGTCATTATCGGTCGAATATTTTTTGAAGTTACATAAGTTTGAAATCCAGACGAGCACTTTTTTACTCCCCCCCCCCCCCCCCCCCCCCCCTCCACTCCCTTTCCCTGCTTAATGTCGCGGGGGATACATGGCCATGAATAAATGAATAAGGCAACATTTTGGTAGGGGTGTTACTTTTAAAAGCTTTATATATTGGACGTTTGGAAGCCGATTCCGCTAAAACTTAACAGATATATTGGGGAATAATGGAAGTTCACCAGAATCGTGCTTTACGGCAATGCTGTGAGCTACTTAACTTAAAATTTTGTAAAACGTGATTTTGTGTTCAAGCTTGCTCCTGATGCGTCAAAATGAATGATCAGTTTTGTGTGTCTTGAACGACGAACTAAGGGCTTTGTGCGTCTGACAATTTTCCCCGTCTTTAATTTAGGCCCGGTTCATACGTCGCATTTCTGCCGTGTCGAATTCAATTCAATTAAGTGCGGCAGAAATGCGATTGTTGATTCATACGTCGCACTTGTGTCGCACTTAATAAAGACTTGACTGACTGCTAAGTATGTCGGTCAGCGGAAAATGTTATAAAGGTAACTATCCAATATGGCGGACGAATTACTGAACGACGAAGGCTTTTTATTTTGCGAAAAATTATTAAGGGAACGAGAAGGAGGTGGCTGACAATGCAGCAGTATGTTTTAGTCTTCTTTGTATTTAGCAAGACCGAATTTTCCGTCACTGCATGTGTACTGAATTGTTTTCTCGACGATGTCATCATTTTCAGAGCTACTCTGGTAATAGCTCTCCTGCATGTCGTTTCCTGCTGACGGATTTCTGAAGAGCTTTCTTCTTCGAAAATTGTACTTGACTTTTCCCGCGCATAAGTCGCTATCTTGGACGCCATATTTGATGATCAGCCTTGATGTACGCATGCTCAAACATTAACATAATGTATGTATTAGATTCGACACGTCAGAAATGCGACGTTCGAATCGGTGTCGCATTTCTGTCGGATAATGCGACAAGCCCAGTCGAACGTGCGGCAGAAGTTCGGCAGCCGGGTCTTAGATTACAAAGCATAGTACATGTGTATTTTCAGTATAATATCACTATTATTACTACAACGACCAACGGTTATTGATATCTTTTGTATCTTTCTTCATTTGTCTAGTTCATACATTTATCTCAGCCTTGGGTATATTCTTAGCATATTCTTAAAATTTCGCTAATCTCAGCCTCGATATTCTCATAAACAAGATTCTTACAAAAAAAGAGTGTATGCGGCCCTAGTACATACAAAAATGACCACGCAATGTTGCCAGTAAACAACGGAACCTCTTGTTCGATCTTGCATGAAGTCCTTGGACATCGGCTTTGGTGGATAATGAGATGGGAACGTAATGAATATAATTAGCGCTTTTAAGCCTGGTGTTTAATTTGTGTTTTTCATCTGAACCTAACCTTTCAAGGACGTAGTACTGCATGGTATCTTGCACACCTTTGTAATACCTTGTTATGTTATGCAAATTACGAATTAAAACACTTTGAAATCAAGCTGAGTCTTTGTTCAGTCCAGTTGCAAGCAAGAGGTTCGAAACATTGCTGTGATTTGCTTTGCTATCATGCCGGCTGATAACGCAACAAAGTCGAGACGCCTTGCCGTTGCGCACATCATTACTGGGACACTGTTGATTGGTTTGGGCGTTGCGGATAGTTTCGTAGGACTAATTGTGTTAAGTCATATATATATGGGAGTTTGGAGCGGCATATGGGTAAGTACAGATTGCGGAAGTTTGAAAGTCTGCCAGAAATTATATCAGCTATGCTCATCAAATTGCAGGTCAGGAATATTTCGGTATTAGAAATATCAGTCAGTTTATAGTGAACACAGGGTTAGGTAAGAAATAGGTTGTATTTAAAAAAATGGGATGTGTTTCCCACAAAACGTATGCAAATTTCCGTGTTCAAGTCGATATACGTCATAAAATGTTAACCACACCACAGTTCAATAGGACTCAGTAACGAACAAACGCTACGCCGCACGGCTATTTCTGACTAAGGATGTCGACTGGACTTGTTCACGCGAGTAAGTAACTCGGATGTAAGGAATTGACGTTTATAACGAACACATTTCCTGTTGCGCATGACAGGAGAATGAACAAATTCACTTGAATATAGAGAACAGTGAAATTTAATTAATCGTTCGGAAGAGCACTCGTGTTTTTCTGCAGTCATCTACAGAGACATACTTTACACTTCGCTTAGAGTTTGGAGAGGCGCGTAGTATGCTGCACAAGGTGGTTCTAACTTTTAAGTCTGTGGATAAAACCCTAGTGTATGACCATTCAAATGAAAGCTATTGAGCAGTACTTTCATGTGGTACTGTTTATTATGCAGTACAAGGTGGTTCTACCTTTTAAGTCTGTGGATGAAACCCTAGTGTCTGACCATTCAAATGAAAGCTACTGAGCAGTACTTTCATGTGGTACTGTTTATTATGCTGTACAAGGTGGTTCTAACTTTTAAGTCTGTGGATGAAACCCTAGTGTGTGACCATTCCGAATGAAAGCTATAGTCCGTTTTAAGGATACGGCGGCCATAGCTCATTATTTGATTGTGATAATTCTACAATTACTGTTTATAATGCCGCATAAAATGGTTCTAACTTTTCCGTCAGTGGCCGAAACGTTAATTCCATGTGGCACTGTTTGTAATTACGTAATTATGCAAACCATTTATAAGGAGTTTCTATCACTTAATTCTCCCGAAATGTGGCTCTCGTTGTCATTTTCACGAAATTGAGTACGCGCGAAAATTAGTGAGAATAAGGTATTTGATCCAGACGTCTCTCTCGGGAGTAGGCGACAGAGGAGAAGGCTGACATTCATGCTAAGTCATTATCGTTTGAATATTTGTTTTTTAAGTTACATAAGTTTGAAATCCAGACGAGCACTTTTTACTTATATTCTTAGCATATTCTTAAAATTTCGCTAATCTCCGCCTCGATATTCTTATAAACAAGATTCTTACAAAAAAAGAGTGTATGCGTCCCTAGTACACGTAAAAAGGACCGCGCAATGTTGTAAGTAAACACGAACCTCTTGTTCGATCTTGCATGAAGTCCTTGAACATCGGCCTTGGTGGATAATGAGATGGGAACGTAATGAATATAATTAGCGCTTTTAAGCCTGGCGTTTAATTTGTGTTTTCATCTGAACCTAACCTTTCAAGGACGTAGTACTGCATGGTATCTTGCACACCTTTGTAATACCTTGTTATGTTATGCAAATTACGAAAACACTTTGAAATCAAGCTGAGTCTTTGTTTCAGTCCAGTTGCAAGCAAGAGGTTCGAAACATTGCTGTGATTTGCTTTGCTATCATGCCGGCTGATAACGCAACAAAGTTGAGACGCCTTGCCGTTGCGCACATCATTACTGGGACACTGTTGATTGGTTTGGGCGTTGCGGATAGTTTCGTAGGACTAATTGTGTTAAGTCGTATATTTATGGGAGTTTGGAGCGGCATATGGGTAAGTGCAGATTGCGGAAGTTTGAAAGTCTGCCAGAAATTATATCAGCTATGCTCATCAAATTGCTGGCCAGGAATATTTCGGTATTAGAAATATCAGTAAGTTTATAGTGAACACAGGGTTAGGTAAGAAATAGGTTGTATTTAAAAATTTGGAATGTGTTTCCCACGAAACGTATGCAAACTTCCGTGTTCAAGTCGATATGCGTCATAAAATGTTAACCACACTACAGTTAAATCGGACCCTGTAACGAACAAACGCTACGCCGCACGGCTATTTCTGACTAAGGATGTCGACTGGACACTCGGATGTAAGGAATTGACGTTTATAACGAACACATTTTTCTGTTGCGCATGACAGGAGAATGATTAGAATAAATTCACTCGAATATAGAGAACATTGAAATTTAATCGAAGAGATGAAGAGCACTGGTGTTTTTCTGCAGTCATCTACAGAGACAGACGTTACATTACATTACTTTATTAGCCTTCGCTTAGAGTTTGGAGAGGCGCGTAGTATACTGTACAAGCTGGTTCTAACTAGCGATAACCATTTCGCCTTTATATTCGCTGTACTTCCCTCTGTCATCATTATTAGACGATGTACCATAATATGTTTCACGTCGGTTTTCAGCAATGGATATACTGTAGCAGATGATGATTGCTCCACCAAAGACACCCGAAGTGGTGGAGAAGCCCATGAACACACCAGCCTATAGAAGTTTAAACGATAATTAACCCTTTCACTCCCAAAATCAAACTCTTGAGTCAATAAATGTGGTTGTACCTTTTGAGTCTGTGGATGAAACCCTAGTGTGTGACCATTCAAAGGAAAGCTATTGAGCATTACTTTCATGTGGTTCTGTTGACGGCTTTGGATGAAATCCTAGTGAGTGAGCATTCAAATGAAAGCTATAGTTTTACGGATACGACGGCCATATTGATTTTGCCCCCAAAGCATCCTATAATGCTCATTAAAATGATTTATTCTTTTATTGTGATAATTCTACAATTACTGTTTATAATGCCGCATAAAATGGTTCTAACTTTTTTTGGCACTCTTTGTTCGTCAACTGCAGTTGTGCACAATAAGAAAAAGCGTTAAAAGCGAGCGTATAATCCCGTCTTGTTTTCTGTTGCAGATTGTCCTCACAGGAGCTGTGGGTCTAAAAGTAAGTTGCCGAGACTTTGACCATTAATATTAGTAAGGTTGCCAATTTTGAGACCGCTGTTGATTAAGTGTGAGATTTTTATGGTACAATTCTTTCATAGCTATATAACTATCACGCTTACGCATCAGCGGTATCAAAATTGGCAACCTAACTAATTTCATCACGCTCTTTTCATTTCTGGCAACCATTTTGTACTACCACCTATTTTTATGATTGACATGGTCATGTGACCGTATTATGCAAAGGGCCCAAAATTACATGTCGATGTTCACGGAACTTGCTGTTACCATTGCAACCTTTTGACAGGCATGTTTTTCCAAACTTGGAATGTTCGTGTTTTTTCAAGGAAGAAAATGACTTTCTGGAAATAAAGTTTGCCTTTTTAAATCATTTTAGCATTCTTTTATTGGTTTTGTTTACTTTTGAGTTATTTTTAGTGGATTTGTTACGTTTTGGAAAAATCAAGAAATCCAAGATGGCGGATCTAAGACGGCGGCTGTTCGGTATTATAACGTGATGACGTCATTATCTCGTGATTCATAGTCAAAAGAAACATTTTTGGAGAAACGACCTCTGGGATAAAGTGATCCGCCTGACTTGCGCAGTAAGACCGGAAGTCCAAGAATCTTGGCGTCCGTTAGTTGAAACATGGGGTCGAACACACACGCAGTAGAGCCGGAAGTCCAATAATCCTGTCATGGCGGATCGCTTCCCCCCAGATCTCCTTGTTGGCCGCTCCACCACTGGACAAGTGTAACGAGGACTCTGGGAACGAGATTGGTAATATATCAAACACGAGAAAAAGTGTTTTCATCCGATTTCCAAACACCGAGAAAATAATTGAAAATACGACGCGCAGCGGAGTATTTTTGTCGGAATTTGATGTGTTTGGAAGTGTTTGATATATCTTCAAAAAAACTAGTACTAAGGAGTAAACGGAGAAATAAAATCGTCAAAATCTATGCTAATGATGACCAGGTATTCAACCTCCGACACGGTTATGATTCCTTTGTTTTAACTTAATGAATTATTATTTGAGAATGCTGCGTAACGTATTTGCAACCACGTTTCTTTATACATGTATAGACTCCGTTAAAATAATCGGCCTTTTGTTTTTGTGAGCCTCGTTGCTGTTGCCGTCTCCAAAATCTAACATTCTAAAATCGGGTTGGATCGAGGTTGGATCTGATTATTCAAGATATACAGTTGAACATCTCTACAACGGCCATCCTGGGGCGGGATTAACTGGCCGTTGTAGAGAGGTGGCCGTTGCAGGGAGGTTTCAATAAGAGTGAAAAGGATGGATAGACGTACGATTGGCACAAAAAAATCCCTGCCGTTGTGGAGAGGTGGCCGCTATAGAGAGGTGGACGTTAATGGAGGTTTGACTGTAATCACTTACTGATATTTTTTCTCCTTTATTTTCGTTTAGGCTTCTCTGGGTGGTTGTACTTGTTTCACGTGTTCCTCTATCATGTCAGCTATGCTTGGTTTTGGATTAAGCATCAACTATGGCTTTGTCATTTCAATTACTTGGATACTAGGTTATCTCTATTCTGTACAAATGGCCATTGCTGTGATCATGTGGACTCTCGGTGTTACTGTGAATGTCATCGGAATAACGGCATGTTGTGTGGCATGCCGCGCTGAGACTCCACCAGAACCGGTGAGCCTTCCTTCTTAAACATTAAAAAAATATTCAGTTTGGGGGAGTGCAAGAGACTACGTTTACACTAGAGGAAAAGTTTCCGGATTCATCATTAATGTTTTCGGATTCATCACATTTGGGGTAATCGGATTCGCCAGCGTTTACACTAGAGGGTTATTCGGATTCTCAACTGTTTACACATATCGATTAATCCGGGGAAATTCATATGATTTCAGGCGGATAAATATCCGGATTCATTCGAATAAACGTTTACACTACAAAACATTCCGGATTTAAAAGTATTCGGATACAAAGTTTTCACTTTGAATTCCGGGGGTATTTGATTTCAGGTCCCAAGAAGGGGAGGAGGGGGGGGGGGGGGGGGTTATTACAGAGGGCGGCGGCTTAATAGAGAGGGAGTGGGGGGGGGGGGGGGGCTTATTTCAAATCATAAATTTTCGACTGAAAATTATACTGGTCTTATAAATTTTCCTAAAAAACGGGCACCAAGTAAAGCAAACTAAGCATAACCTTTCTGCTAAGTTTTACGAACTTCACCAAAGGAAACTCGAGAAAACCAAGACGAAAGTTTTCTCATTTCGCCCTACAAATATGTTATAAAATAGGAACTCGTCAAGATCGCTATTTGAGCATACGTGAACTTTCGATCGATGAGGTTTATTTACCGGGCGTTTTATGCAATTCCTTGGATGAAATTTACAAATTCGTCATCTTTGGAAGTTCAAACAGCAATATCTCGGCTTAAACATAAGTTTATCAATGAATGTTTTACTTTGAAATGCTTGACATAGCTGCACAAATTCGAGCCATGCAGTTAAGGGGGGAGAACCTAAACTACAAGGAATCACAGAAATGTTGCTAAGGAAATCTCTAAACCTCCATAACTTTGGTTCCTGGACTCCAGTGGGCATCAAACGTTGTAGTGTTTGTTCAATTCACGTTCCCTTTAAATATTTCGAACCATGCCATATTTGGTGTGTCACGTGACCAAAATGAAAAATGTCTAAAAACTCGGAAGGATTTGATCGTTTTCAAATTATTACTTTAGAATTTGCTGAAGAACGTCAATATCGACAACTTGTAGCATGCTTTTGATGAAATGTACAATATTTCGGAAGTTATAAAGCTTTAAAACTCTTAAAGCTTTATAACTTCCGAAATATTGTACATTTCATCAAACGCATGCTACAAGTTGTCGATATTGACGTTCTTCGCAAATTCTAAAGTAATAATTTGAAAACGATCAAATCCTTCCGAGTTTTTAGATATTTTTCACTTTGGTCACGTGACACACCAAATATGGGCATGGTTCGAAATATTTAAAGGGAACGTGAATTGAACAAACACTACAACGTTTGATGCCCACTGGAGTCCAGGAACCAAAGTTATGGAGGTTTAGAGATTTATTTAGCAACATTTTTGTGGTTCCTTGTAGTTTAGGTTCTCCCCCCTTAACTTGTTCAATTTTTTTGCGTAAGCTCGCGTCAGCTCGCGCGCGCTTATTCTTGGTTTGCAACTGACGTCATCGCCGCCATGTTGGATGACCATTAACAAAATAATTATAATTAGTTTCATTGTTCCTGTCATCCAACATGGCCGCCAGGGTCTTTGTCATTTAAATCTCTCGGGAATGTTTGAAAACCAGCAATTGGCCAAAGCTTGCGTAGCCAGCGCGCGCGCGCTCATACTCCAGATTGATCTGTAAGACCAAACATAACCAATTGCAATCGATAATCGATATCAAGTCAGCAAACGACGGGTCATCGAATAATTATCAACTGTTTAGTCATTTAATATCGGCAATAATCAAATTACTAATCGATTTCAAATGTAATCATGCATTGTTTTTTTAAATCGATTATTCACGATTACTGTTTGATGCTATTGATTGCTTGTAGATTACACACTGATAACTAATACGCTATTATTTTACACAGCCATTGTGAAATCTTAGTTCATTATTTATATTTTTTCCCGCGGGAATTTTCTCGACATACAGTTTTCAGACATATGCTAAAGGCTGACTCTCCCTCCCCGTCTAACAAGTTTCTGACAAGAGACGACTGGGGACGAGTCTGCTAAAGGAACACAAATTTATCAGAGTGCATCACGATTTATTTGCCTTTCTTCGTTTTTTTTTTTTTTTACATCAGCAACAACAAGTGGTGTATATTGTAAACTCGCAGGCTGCTCAGTACATCTTTACACAAGGGCCTGATGGGAGTCCCATGGCCTTTCCAGTGCCGCAGAATTCGATCCAAGCATCCGCATCAGGGGCTCAGGGAGGGCAGCCTCAAATGATCCTGGCACCAACTTATCCGTCTGGAGCGATGGTCCACAGGCTACCAACATCAACAGGGAGAAATATTTCCTTTATATGAAGATGAACGCTACATGACGAAACACAAGGGACAGGAATGAAGACTGCAAGGTATGATGGGATAACCTGTGGGCCTTTAAAAAGCCCGGTCCTAACGAGCTAGAAGGAGAGTTGACATGAGTTAAAACCCTCGCCCTCGTTTGACCTGAAACGCTCGGCAACTATTCTTTGTTTTCATCTTACGTCATCAAAATTCTAAAATTAAAGCTGTTAATCCTACAAAGCTATTATTTTTATATCTTCTAGACATGGAAATCATTAATCTCTATGCAAAGTATGGTATCGATCCAGTGATTCCTTTTGGAAATAAAGCTATTTGAAATGTGTGATGTCCCGGATGAACGTGTTTCTGAACTGTCCCCGAAAACGGATATTTTTATATCATTTTTAAATTTTCAGACGTGATAATAATTTAGAAGTGATGTCTAAACAGATTTGAAGTAAAAGCTAATGACATTGACGGTAGAATCTACTCTAAATCTTGTCCAATTTTATGGCGGTCATATTTGTGCCCCTCTGAAGGACACAAACATGGCGGCGGCATACTAAATACTGTAATTTTCTGAAAATTAGTTTGGCAACAACTCGGTTATGAAAATCCCTACAAAACTATAATTTGGACAAAACGTTTCTTTCTGCCAGTTATTTTACCTGTTAATGTTGCTCATGCAAGCAAACGGTTTTTGTAATGTTGATGAAAACCACCAATCGTCCATTCTCATGACTCTGAACCTTTGAACCTACACAGTTGGGGGTACAAGTGCCGTTTTCGGAAAATCTTTGTTGAAGCACTCGAAGAGTATCTGATTGTTATTATCCCATCAAGAAACAGCGCGAGCACTCACGAGTACTCAGAAAATTGCCACGCCAGTATAGGGCAATACAATGAGGATATGCCATGTTGCTTAGCAATTTCGGGGCGAACATTGCGGGCGCAGTCCGTTCTCGGAGACGGGATTTCGCCTTCAACTGGTACTCATATATTTTGTTGATAATCTTTTGTTGATGGAGGGGGGGGGGGGGGGGGGGGGGGGGGGGGCTAGCAGCGAGGCCTGGGACCTAGTATACATGATTGCACATTTAAGAAATTTGGCCGAGCGAGACTAAGTACTGGTTTGTTTAAAATAAACATGGCGGACGATGGTGGACATGACGTGCGTTTTGTGTTCGTTCAGAAATATTTTGGCGATTCCACGTTCAAACATCTATGGGAACGATTCGGTCGCTGTTTAACTGAACTTTGGTCATTGTGGGACACCATGGATGAAAATTCCACAGCAAACTCCCGTAGAGGTACGTTTCTCGAATGATTGACAGATTTCTTTACTTGTGCGATCATGTATAGCGGAAAAGCGCCAAGATCAAAGGGCGCTGCCTGCCCCCCCCCCCCCCCCCCCCCCCCCCCCCCCCC
>MU826389.1:413670-423670 GCA_029204205.1 Desmophyllum pertusum | reverse complement strand
ATTCGACGGGTACCCATTTACTCCTGGGTGGAGAGAGGCACTGTGAGAATGAAGTGTCTTGTCCAAGAACACAACACAATGATGACCCCCAGCCAGGACATGAACCCGTACCGCCCGACCAGGAGTCCAAAGCGCCAACCATTAACGCTATTCTGCCTGGGCTTTTTTTTCGTTCGTGAGCCTGGAGGGGGGGGGGGGGGGGGGGCAGATAGTGCACCCTCCCCCTATTTATCTCGAAAATTATTGACGCTATGTAAATGAAACTTACATGGTGTGTAAAGCATCCAAAAATCTTTATTTTAGTGGCAGTCACGTGTCAATTATGACGTCATACACGCCATATTGATGTCATACATTAAAAAATCCGCCATCTTGGGATCCCAAATGTTGGAGTTCTAAATTGTTCAGAAATGTCAGAAAATCTCCTAATTTGTTTTGAAAAATTCAAGAAAAATATAAAAATGCTAAAACGGATTTCATCGTAAAAAGCAAAATTTTTATGAAAACTGAAAATTAAGCTAAAAAATCAACAAATTTGGGTAAAACGATCTGTATCTCAAAAAGTGTTTGTGCTATAAAAATGAAACTTATGTGGTGTAAAAAGCGTTCAACCATGTTTATTTTAGTGGCAATTACGAATCAAATATGATATAATATCACGCCAAAATAGCGTCATACTTTAAAAATGTCCGCCATCTTGGATCCGCCATCTTGGATTTTTAAATTGTTCAGAAATGTCAGAAAATCACCACATTTGATTTGGAAAATTCGAAAACAATATAAGGATGCAAAAATTAATTGCAAAGATTTTGGAAGAAACTCTTCGTAAAAAGCAAAAATCTCATGAAAACGGAAATTTAAGCTGAAAATACCAAATTTGGCTAAAACGGCCTGTCAAAACTTGGTTGCCACGGAAACATCAAGTCACGTGATCAAAAAATTGACACACCAAAATGTTCCCAGATAATTGTTAGGAAAATTCAAAAGTTTGGCTATGATTGCTTGATAAATTTGAAGTCAGCGCAGGCACTTTCTGCCCTTCCTTCCCCCCAGGCAGAATAGGGTTAAGCAACTACCCTTCCCCCTCCCACAGTTTTCACGCCTGTTTAGTTCTGATTCTGAGAAATAAATCTTGGGGTGAATGTTTTATTTACATAGGCGCGAAAATTCTTCATTTGTACCATGTATATTATAACGTTTGTAGTACTGTTTGAATATACTATTATTGCGCCTGCGCAGCGCATGACATAATCGGTTTCAAAATCGAAAGTTATCCGAGTTACGATGTTGTAGATTAATAATTGACCGAAGTGAAAGAAATACGGAAGAACGAACGCAAACGTGAGAGTAACAATGATGGACGTACCCCGGATGGTAGCAGCTCTACGCATCAACTTGATAGCGTTGTCTCGCTGAACGTCGACAGTCCTCCTTCTCAGCCTTGTCCATAAAGTTATGATAAGCGATGTATTAATTATAATTATAATGCAACCTGGTATAATGTATTGGAGAGTTGCAAATGTTATGAGGATAACTCTATACGAAAGATACTGGTTATCGTACTTACAAACTACAGTGTAATGTGTATCGTTTACATCGAATCGTATCCCATTGAAGGTTACACTAGGAAATAACATAGTAAAGAAACTTGCCAACCATGCAAACACCACAATTCTTTTCACAGTGGTATGACTAAACGTACGTGGATTTTTACGAGTTGAAAAATACTTTTCGATGCTAACAAATAACAAGTTGTTCATAGTGACACAAACAAAACATGATTCAGATAACGAATTATTCTACAACTCCAACCTTCATTAAATACATCAAAATACAACTGAATACATATGGGTGGAATACATATGACGTCACAAAGAACATCAGAGATAGCGAGGCTCCTGATGTAAACATCAAAGTTCTTTTCAAAGGCACATGTCTTCATAAAAGAAGTTGTCTTTTTCTTTGACTTTAAAAAGCAGAGTACGAGAATATTTCCCACAAATCCTACTATTCCTACTGACACCAATAATAATAACAATGTGAGTCTGGTGGAAGACGCTATTGGTGTAAAGACATAGATTTTGCTCGTCAGCCCCGTTCCATTTGCAGACGTGGATACGTTGGTAGTGGAGAGGCTGGACCATAGATTCATACCTTGTATATCGTCCGCCATGTGTTCTGTTCCATTTGCAGACGTGGATACGTTGGTAGTGGAGAGGCTGGACGATAGATTCGTACCTTGCATATCAGTTATCTGTACCAACAGAAGTAATCTATAATGAAAATATAAATAAATCTTCAAGTAAATTAATGTAAAAAAAGTAACGGTTATGAAATGGAAGCTATTGGCGTGCACAATCATTGACAGATGAATGAAATTTTAATCATGGCATACGTGAAACCTGAAGCTGATTCAGGATGGAGAAATCAAAATTTTCTCGACTGGCCGTCTTTATGTTTTAAAGGAGTTGTTACAAAGTATAAAGCTACAAAAATTATAACTAGTTTGACGTTTCCGTAAATTACAAAATATGACATTCCCTGTGATCGTAAGTCCCTAAAATGTTTCTTTCTTCTTCTTTTTTTTAATAGAAAATTTCATACCTGATGAAAACCAATTCCAGGCCCAATCCCAATTTTTCAAGCTCCTTTCTACCGTTCACTTTACGAACTCTAACAAAATATGTAATATATTCGTCTTCCACGTTGATTTAAGAACCACGTATTGTTGTTTCCAGGCTCCAAGGCAATAACGCTGGAGTTCGGGGGTTCTGGGCTTCCTACATGTATTCTACGATTTCCAATTTTAAATATCATATATGTTTTACTCCAACATACCGACCCAAAATCAGAAAATGTCAACGATGGCCGGGGAAAAAGGGGAAAAAGGAGATGTCTTAATAAAATTTGCAAATAATTTCATTTTTCAGTTAATGTAGAGCATTTATCATTTTTCACACAGGCGAGGAAAAACTGGAACGATTCCAATCAATACTGAAGCAAGATAAAATCTTTGTCATTTCTTCTTGTAACTTTTATCTTTTTCAGAGATGGAAAACAATCTCTGCCCTGTTTGTCGTGTGGGCGGCACGCTTATCTCTATTTAATCAGTATCATGGAGCCAGTTAATTTAAGTATTACAGCGAAGAGCACCCTACCGTTGACACTTGACAAAGTTTTTGACAGCGTTCTTTCTGATGGCTTCAATTTAAACTAGCAAATTAAATTGTAAGAAATGTGGGAGGAGGAGATTTCAATTGTCAAAGCGAACGCGGAGTATGATATCTCCGCCTCTCATAGTTCCTGCATTTTAATTGGTCAGTTGAAACAAAAGCCATCAGTAGAGTGAAAATTGAATTGTTTTATTTTATTTATTCAATAATTTATGACTGGGTAGCCCTATATTTAGGGAAGTAGTTTCTGTTCAGGGTTTTTTCCTTCAGTACTTGTAACTTTTGTATTGTTAAACTATTATAGTAAAGTAAAAGTAAATCAGAAAGTTTTCGAATTAAAAATATGTCAAAAAGGTGTCAAACATTAATCAAAAACTTTGTTGAGTGGTCTTCACGTACTGTAAATTAAATAATTTTAAGAATTAAATGGCAGAAACTGTGCTAATGTATACCCCAGAACAATTCCAGTGAAAGTGATTTTTGCACAATCTGGCATGTCTTGGTGAAAAGCGTACGAGCGAGGTAAGTTAACATACCTTATAATAAATGATATCAGTCCCATTTTTCTAATATATGTTGTGGCTAACCAAGTACCAGCTATCTGCCTTGGTGATATCTCCCCGTCCTAAACAACAAGAATATTCGAGTTTTCAGTCAGTAAAGATAAAGCACATCAATCTAGAAATGAATCAATGATGTTTGCTACGCCCTTCAAAGACTAATAAATGGAAAACATATATTGATATGCTGCATCAAGTTGTCTCTTATCAGCTTATTCTGAAACGTTTTATTTGTACCGCTTATACAAGACCCGGTTTATAAGCCCACCCGAAAACCCTTCAACTAAATTGTATACGCCCAGGGCTTATAACCGGGTTTTTATACTTGACTGTGGACATGATAACAAGTTCTTAAATTTACAGCTCGACACAAGCGTCGAGCTCTTTGAGAAAAATCACTAAACGACGAACAGCATCTACCGACTTTCCATATTGTTTATGTATCTGAAGGAATATTTTCGAAGAAAATGAACTGATATATTCAAAAATTTGAACTCCATGCAAGCGTGCGATCCGGTAAAATTTCAAACTACTTATAAATTAGACATAATCATGCGAATGTTATAAAAATCAACCAATCAAAATCACTACCGTTTTTGGATAGTTTGATTCAAAACGTCGATTAAAAAATGAATTTATATTTTACTTCAGAATGTCGCAAATCTCTAGTTCCATTCAATTTGCCTATCAGTATCAGAACTATCCTCAGCTGTACATGTAAAGACAGCGTTCAAATCCAAAGAGAAACTTCAAACATTCGCCTATGCGGTTCTCATGATCTGAAAACCCAGAATTTGTTCATGTCATGTTGTTGTTTTGGGACGGCTAAGAAATGTACCAATAAAATGTATAACGCACGTGCAGAGCCATTTTGCTGCTTTTAAAACTTTTGTTTAAGGGACTGTGCAATAATTATTAGGAGGGGGGGGGGGGGGGGTTGGAAAATGGGCTTCAAAGTAGCCAAATATTAGGTAATACCCCCCCTCCTAAAGGAGTGAATTTAGTTTATTGCCCCCCCTCTAATCAGTCAGAAATTATGTACCACCCCCCCCCCCCCCCCCCCCCCCCCTCACAGTATACACACACCTTTATACAAGTACGCTACATTTTCTCTACACGCACCTGTGGATTAAAATCTTATAACAGAAAGAAGCATGTTTAATTGTTGGACATCCGCGTCTGGAAACAAACATCACCTCCGTAGTAATGCTTCAACAGAACCATACCAGAAGGAAAAGAGCATGGTGTGTTATTTTTCAGGTCCGGTGAAGGCTAGCTAGGCCCGAAGGGCCGGAAAATTTTTCGGTCCCCCCCACCTTATAAATAGGTATAGATTCGCCAATGTAATATGTACTTGAAATAAAATGTTAAGCCCCCCCCCTCTCTTGAGTGACTTATTTTACCTTAGAGCCCCCCCCCCTCTCCTTGCTTTGATTTACTTTATGCCCCCCCCCTCTGGTTTTTTCAACCCCCCCCCCCCCTCCTGGTAATTATTGCACAGTCCCTAATGACAATGTCGTTACCGTCGTGGTTTTCTTAAAACTCCCTAGATGATCCGAAACATTTCCGACGACTTCCGAAACATTGCCGAAGATGTTCCAACGACTCCGATTCCGACGACTTCCGAACATTGCCGAAGATGTTCCAACGACTTCCGAAACATTGCCGAAGATGTTCCGACGACTTCCGAAACATTATCGAATATTTTCGAAGAGAGGATACGGCCGCAAATTCAGGCTACGAATAGACACAATCCGTTTGATATCGGAGGTCTTTATATCTTCTTTAGTTTTCCAATTTTACCATTTGGCTGACCGTACGTTATTAAACTAAATTAACCGTACGTTTTTCCTAAAATTAACACTAACGACGTGTTAAAAAAAAATCAATAAAAAATACTGTAAGACGTTCCAGTAATACAACATAATACATATTCTCTTCATGCTTTTATAATTTCATTCCAAGCTAAAGGGCACAATGTTTCTGTTTGTTTGCAGGAAAACTAGAATACTCACATCCCCAGTTGGGTTATAAGCTTTCGTTCGATTTGCTTAACTTATCAACATTTACTTAGAAAAAACTAAAACCAGGTGATTTCACATTATACGCTCCGACGCAGGACAAACCATATTTTTCTATTTAGTACTTACAGTAGATTGTTTGTAAAAAGTTCCTCGGTGTCTGGGAAATGTTGACAGAGACGAGCTTCCCGCGGTTTTCAAACAAGAAGTCAACTTTTCTACTTCCCTGAAGCTCAAGAAAAGGCACGAGCAGCTTTTCTTACTCTGATATTCAACCCTTCTGTGTGATCTGTTTTCGTTGACTGTTTTCAGGAAAGGAGATTAACATTAAAGTGTTCTGTTTACGTTATTTTTTCGATGGGATTTTCAATTTAGACAACATGTGGAATTACGTTAGTTTATGTTATCTTAACTGTTGCTGTTAATCTTCAAATTACCGTATACAAGTTTATGTGGAAGTTCCTTTATTATCTGTTATTAACGTTTGAGTATTCTGATTGCGTTGTGTCTGCTTGTAGCATTTTTTTTTCGATGAGAGTTCCTTTTAGCGAACATGTTGGATCATTTATGTTTGTTTGTGATTTTAACAATTGCATTCTCCAAATTGTCATAAAAACAGTTATTGCTGAATTTCCTGCTGACGGTAAGTCTTCAAATTGCTCTGACCAATCATAAGCGTAACTGTAAACAGTTGCTTTTAATGCGATGGCGAACTGAAAATTAACTAACATTTCTAAACTTATTTTTCAGATCGATTTGTTTTAATTTACGAGGTTTCTTTTTTAAAATTTGGGCCAAAAACGACGCTTCCAGAGTGTTACTTTTTATTTGTTTCCTCTCCGATGTTTTTTAAGGGAAAGAAATCCCATATAAATTGTGTTGCGTTGAACAGTAAAACGTTTGAACAAATACAACAGACATAGATCTCATTGACAACTGAGATAAATAAATGAACACAGATTACAGATTAATGTCTTTATTCTTTATTTCCATAATGACAGTTTTGCGGAACTTGATATTCACATCTATTTTTCTCCGCCGTTAAGATCTCCAACGCATTAAAAGACACCAATTTCAAATTTTTCTTAAATGTAGTGAATTCTCTCCAAAATTTCGTTTGAAGCGAAATTCCTTGATTTAGGCCGAAAAAGGCCCCCCCCTTGAAAAGCTACACAATTCGTTAGCATTTCTTTTGACACAGTAGTTAATCATTTTTAAAGTGGACACCGAATTTTTTCCGAAAGTTACGCTACAATAATTGTTTTCGTTTATTTTGGACAAAAAAGCATTAAAACGCAATGTAAGGGAAACTTTTGATGGGAAATCTATTCAGGTGGAAAGAAATCAAAGGAAATGATCGAGATTGTTTTGTTTAATATTGTTATATGCGAACATACTTAAATGTCATATCTTGCTATTCCACTTGTCTAGGCCGAGGTTTATAAAAAAAAAAAAAAGAAGGAGGAAAAGGCTGAAAATAGTCAGAGCTACGAATAGGACATTAATCCGTATGAACATTTCTGGCGTATTTTATATGTCGTTACCTAGCTTTTCAATTCTTACCGTTTTCGACCGACCGTCCTACCATCAGAATTATTAAATTTTAATCGTGCGTTTACCTAAATTAGCACTGGCCGCCCATACTTGGTGGACCAAAGTGGCCTCCCACCCAATATGGCGGGACTAATACTTAAGTTCGGCTAATTTCCGAATATTGTTTTCCCAATTAATTCGTTGCAATGAACACTGCCACATCGAAACTTGGAGCGACATATATTTTATTTCCACCTACTCTACAATTCTCTGAGTTTTGTAGATGTTTTGGGTGACAGGGCAAAACGATACTTGTTATTTTGGTGAATAAACGATCTATAAGAGATGAGCCTCCCGCGGTTACAACAAGAAGTCAACTTTTTCCACTTTCCCCGAAACACAAGGACGGCATTAAAACTGCTTACTTGTTTCGCGTAATTTACAGGTAATCTTTCAGTTCCGAGTGTAACAACAAAAATACTTTAAAGGAGCTACGTCACGGATGGCGCATCTTGAAAAAATTGGCAAGTTTTTTTCAAAGTTCGCCGTTCGCAATCCGACGTCTTAATATTCTCCCATCCTCAACCATCCTTGTCCCTGTTTGGTTTATTTGTATACCTCTTTGGTCGTTTTCTAACTTTTATGAAACTTGGGGTCCTTTTTTTTTTTTTTATTTTTGAAGCTTCCTTCAAATGTGAAGGTGATTTTGTACTTCCGCAAAAATTAATACATTTTTTTTTCCCATTTGAGTCGAATGTTTTTACAACATGATATATTCACAATACCCGTAAATTAGATATGCCCTTTAAGAATAGGAGTTGGAAATAAAGTACCAATTCTGTCAGTCCAATTAACTGTAAATATGTTTTTTTGTTTTGAGATGTTCATGTCACTGCTTTGCAGGGCTTTCAAACTAAATTAACCTTTCGGGCGTCACACCCACAAACAGCATCAAAAATTATGTAAAATAACAAAACAAATAACATTTGGTAAATAAAAGTTTGCGCGATTTCGAGTTAAAGAGGGTGTTTTCAAGGACTCGACGCATGTCCATAAATCAAAATACTTTGCTTCTCCTTGTGCACGCTTTATGGCAATTGCATTGTTTTGTGAAACCAATCAGAAGCGAGGAGCTTAACACGGGGGGGTGCGAAATAATTTATTTTGCTTGTCAAAAATTTCCTCGATTTAAAGAACTTTAAAAAAAACGAGCTAATTTGCCATAAAAATTGTCGCATGCAAATAACTATAAAAATCATCAACTCAGTGGAATAAATCCTAAGAGTTCAACACTAAATTCCAATTCGCCCCAGCCCACGGTCGGACTGAGTCGGTGTAGTCCCACTGAAAATCTTTCTGGTGAATTTTTTTTTTGGGTCAATACCTCAGGGGGGCCCGTCCGCTCTAACACTATACGACTAATTATACATATGTGATTAAGCTGGGGAAAGTACATTGTGAGTGGGTTTTTTTTTTTTGTTTTTTTTAAAAAAAAAAAAAAAAAAAAAACAAAAAAAAAAAAAAAAAAAAAAAAAAAAAAAACCCAAAACAAAAAAAAAAAAAAAAAAAAGGGCGAGCGAGCGATAACTTAATAAGAAAGCGAACAGAAAGTAGATTTTTTTTTGTTAATTTTTTGTTTTTTTTTGATTGTATACTGCACATGCGCACGGAAAAAAACCGTGGAAAACCGCATCCCTTTTTAAAAAAAGCTTAAGATTTTACGTTTAGCTGGCTACAATAACTTGGGAAAAAAAAGGCTAAAAAAGAAACGAAGAGAAAAGAAAAACAATTAAAATAAATCCAAAAAATGGAAAATGAATAATATTTTTAATTGAAATATACATGGAATTTTGTGGGTCTTGTCCCATCCTTTTAAAAAAAAAAATGTTCAATGGTTTCGTCTAATGTAATGAATTGTGCCCCACTTTGTTAAAAAAATTCGTTGTAAGTTTAAAAAAAAAAAATTAAGAACACATTGAAAAAAAATTTAATATATACCACTCAAAAATGGGGTGAAGAGTGCTGGTGGCTGCTAGAAAAATTATATTTTATTATTCACATAACAACCAAAATTTATCTGATATTTTTTTTTTTTTCCTCAAAAAACATCGGACAGAAAAAAAAAAAAAAATACAAAAAAACACACACAACCCACAATAACAAAAACGTTGGGAGGAAATGGAAAAAGAAAAAAACCGAAAAATCATCGGCCCATTTTGGCCGAATTATAAAAAAAATCAAAGAAACAACAACTAACCAACCTATTTATTTGTACCTAGAAAGGGACGCGGAATAAAAATTACAATTGATGATGGGGAGTATTGTATTAATAAAAAAAAAGTAGAAAAGATCGCTCGTAAATTTAAAAAAAATTATTTTTTCTATAAATGCACGGCAAGTTAATAATTTATCCCAGACTGGCGAGTCAGTGCCTTCGCGGTGCGACGGCCCCCGTTAGTTGGGCAGTGTTAGTAATTTGATTTCGCGCAACTTATATAAAAAACTAAAAAAATAAAACTACTACTTATAAAAAAAAAAATAAAAACCTAAAACTAAAAAAAAAAAAACTAAAAAAACAACAAAACTACTACCAAACGACAAACCTAATAAAACAACAAAAAGCTAACCAGAGCTAATACATTCATAAACTAACATTCGGTTACCTTACAAAAAAATATAAAAAACTAAAAAAAAACACAAAACGTGATAAAAA
>MU826389.1:370189-385673 GCA_029204205.1 Desmophyllum pertusum | reverse complement strand
ATAAAATTTCTATAGACCAATGTGCGGAAGCCAAAAATTTGAAACTTGTAAGGGTGAAGAGAGAAAAAAAAAACTAACTTAATACACACTGTATAAAATTTTCTTCTTCAATGCAGAATAGTCTTACACCATGTATTTATCCATCTGTTTTATCAGTTTGCGTCTCTAGCAAACATTCAGCCGGTTTCCATGTGACTTATGACGATCGCTACAATGTCCGCAAAGAAAAAAAACATTTTAATTTTACTAATTAACAGCTTTTGTATTTAGTAATCTGTTCTATTGTTCTTCTGTATGGAGTAACGTGTCAATGAAAAACATTAAGAAGCTTCAGTTAGTCCAGAATTTTGCCTGTAGAGTTGTCCTAGGCCTTAGAAAATACCGACCATATCTCTGAAGGCCTCAAGTCACTAAAATTGGCTCAGTGTAAAGGACAGAACTTCTCTTACACGACTCTGTTATGGTTCATAAATGTCTAAACAAATCTAGTACCGGCCTATCTGTGTAATAAATTTTCTAAACGCTCTACTGTACACAATAGAAATACTAGGTATACCTCCGACCTAAATCTACCTAAATGCAGGCTTTGCCGCGGGCCAACGGACCTTTGCCTTCCGGGGCGCAAAGCTGTACAACAATCTACCAAAGGACATCAAACAAGTTAACAATATAAAGACATTTAAACAGAGGATTAGCAATTATATAAGGCAGTGATCGTTTGCTCAGTAATTTTATTTTTAATTTTATTTTTAGATTTATATCAATTATCACATATTGATCAGTTATTATTCTAATTTAAATTGCTATTAAATAGTTAAATAATTTTATTATTTATTTAGTTTATTTTTACATTGTGACAGAATAGCCCTATATAAGGGAGTCTCAATAAAGTGTATGTATGTATGTATGTAACGATTCTTGCGATTTGGAGTGTTGACCGGTTGCCATATACCGCAACGACAGCTCAGAAAGAAAACAATGACCGAGAGATCCTGCATCTAACAAGTCAACAAAAGGCCATGGTTCTGTTCGTGTTCGTTCGGTTCTATATGGTCGCTACCGACGTTCCTTGAACATCTTTTTTCAGCGATCGCAGCAATTGTAGCGATCAATCGTATGGGGCGGCTGGATTCTCAGTTATCAGTTACTTTTGACAGGTCTCATGACTCAGCGATCAGTTAAAATTTTGGCCAATTCGATTCTCAGCTAAAATGATTCTCAGTTAAAATTTTTGTCATTTCTCAGCTATCAGTTAAAATTTTTGTCATTTCTCAGCTATCAGTTAAAATTTTGGTCATTTCTCAGCTAACAGTTAAAATTTGTGTCATTTCTCAGCTATCAGTTAAAATTTTGGTCATTTCTCAGCTAACAGTTTAAAATTGTGGTCATTTCTCAGCTATCAGTTAAACCCCATTAGGACCCTCGTATCAGTGTAATGCACTTTAACATCCGGTCTTTAACACCGCCTTCCAATGGGAACTATATCGAAGGAAATGGATGAAACAGTATTGAAAAGTGAACAAGTATGGAAAGTTAGAGTACACTGAATAAAGAAAGCAAGGCCGAGGATTGTTATCATCGTAAAAAAACAGTTTGGTTTATTACCGAGACTGATATAAATCCATAAGAAAAATCGAAAATAATTTAACACGTCATCACTGGTCGTTCACTACAAACGTGAAACTACTCACTTTCACGTAGAAACGGCAAACGGCAGACGGCAAAAGTTGGATTTTTGCCGTTTGCGGGAAAAATCTAACGTGACGCTTAATCTCTCTAATAGCACGATTTACGAGCGGCGCGTTCGCCTCGCGCAGGCGAAAAATAGAGAGACTGCACGCGGTCTATTAAAAGTACTGTGCTTGCTTGATTACCTTGTTTAATTATTACTCCGAGCCATTCTTACTAAAAATGCATGGAAGCACCTCTACTTAGTAATGTAAAATACTGAGCCAAGAACTATATTGCATTGATTTCCTTTTTGAGTTATCCCGGCCAATCGCAAGAATCGCTCAATGTTTGTTCGGCCATTGCAGCGAGATACATGGAAACCTGCCTTGTGAAGAGACGCGAAACTGGTAAATATTCGATAAACAATGGCCAAATAATCTGCATTGAAGAAGAAAATTTATACAGGGTTATTAATTTTCTTCAATTATTGCGAGTTTCAAATGTTCGCTTCCGCACATAGGTCCGTATATAAATCTTTTTTTCCAAGAAATGGCCAAGAAATACTTGATCTCGACCGTTTCCCTGCCAGAAAGAGAGACAAACGAGAAGTATTACTATGATAATCCTTGAACAGTCTTTCCATTGCAAACACGCTAAAACATGCCACGTACCTTTCAAGTTATCACAGAGCCAATATCAGTGGCGGCCCAGTCTATACCAAACAAAGAAATCTGCATTGAAGAAGACAATTTATACACGGAATAATTTTATTTTCAATGCAGTGCTAGTTTCAAATGCTCGGTTTCCGCACATTGGTCTATAGAAATTTTATTCCAAAAAAGGTTCAAAATACTTGGTCGCGTCCGTTTCTGTCAGAAACAGAGGCAAACGAGAAATATTAGAAGTATCCTTGGGCCACTTTGAAAACAGTGCAAACGCGCTGATTAAAACATGTCACCTTTCACGTTTTTACAGAGCCACTTGGCCAATATCAGTGGCGGCCCAGTGCCACGTTATTAGGATCAAATTTGCGGGTATTCTGCAGTTGCTGCCAGTTTACTAATGACAAAAGTCTACTTCTCTGCTAATACTGAATTGTTTCCACGTGCTTGTCCTCGTACATTTATTATCCTTCCACTAAAAAGGGTTTATCATCTTATTTTATTTTTATCTTGGTTCAAATATTCTTTAATTAATAATATAATAATTATTGGTGTCCTACTGTCTGGCAAACATAACATGGAACAATATTATCGAAGTCGGCTTTCATTTACACTGAGAAAAACACTTGAACATTTCTGAACCACAACGAAGATTTCTTAGAAACTCGCTGAACCCAACAATCCAATTAAGCAATTATCCACTTCAAGATATTTCTGGAATATTGTTTACATTATACAGCACTGCAGCAGTTTTCGTACATTCATATTTTTCTCAACTTAAAGAGATTCTAGCTCCTCTTCTCCTGTCTACTTAAATCATAAACTTTGATCTTGAAAACAGTGTTCTTATATCGGTAAACAATGCAAAAGTCGCGTGCAAGACGTGTCCAATCAATGCAACCACGGGGGTGGATATGGGCCGCCCTCTAGCTATTGACGTTAAGGAAATCATTATGGTTGTCCTTTTGTCTGCCAAACAGCATAAAGCTTTCTTTTACTATTAAGTACACCTATTATTTTTTTTTACCCGCAACTGCCAAAAGCGTCTAGAAGATTGCTTGCATTGATTTACATTTACATTGCATCTGTCCTCCGAAATACATTATACATTCGCATCTCGAACAAGTATATCATAGAGTTCTTTTTCTTTTTCCTTATTATTCAATTAGTAATAGTTAAAAATACTTTTATCTTGGAAATGTTGGCTGGTTTATCGTCTCATTTCGGTAGTCGCGTGCAAGACGTGTTTAAAATAAACTGATGCAACCACAGAGCTATTAATCCTGGAGTATCGACCTCTCGGCTATTTATAACGTTAAAGAGGTCGTTAAAGAAACAAACATAACATAAATACTTTTTATTGTCTTTTGTAAGCCCAGCTGATCAACAATACTCGTCTGTTCAGCAAATCTTTCTGTGCCAGAAATCCGCTCCAAAACTGAATCCGCCTGTTATTGATGTGATATTCTGTGAAGGACTTCAGATTGAATTGTGACATTGATTTTGAGTTCTCATTCTTATTAATAAAGAAAAGCTTTTGTCCAAGAGAAACAGACCGTGGTTTCTTATCCGTGAAAATCTATTAAGTAGAGGTGCTTCCATGCATTTTAGTAAGAATGTCTCGGAGTAAATTATTAAACAAGGTAATCAAGCAAGCACAGTACTTTAATAGACCGCGTGCAGTCTCTATTTTTCGCCTGCGGGAGGCGAACGCGCCGCTCGTAAATCGTGCTATTAGAGAGATTAAGCGTCACGTTAGATTTTCCCGCGAACGGCAAAAATCCAACTTTTGCCGTCTGCCGTTTGCTGTTTCTACGTGAAAGTGAGTAGTTTCACGTTTGTAGTGAACGACCAGTGACGACGTGTTAATTATTTTCGATTTTTCTTATGGATTTATATCAGTCTCGGTAATAAACCAAAACTGTTTTTTACGATGATAACAATCCTCGGCCTTGCTTTCTTTATTCAGTGTACTCTAACTTTCCATACTTGTTCACTATTCAATACTGTTCATCCATTTCCTTCGATATAGTTCCCATTGGAAGGCGGTGTTAAAGACCGGATGTTAAAGTGCATTACACTGATACGAGGGTCCTAATGGGGTTTAACTGATAGCTGAGAATTGGCCAAAGTTTTAACTGTTAGCTGAGAAATGACCACAATTTTAAAGTGTATATGAAATTTATTTTTTATTTGCTTGATCGAATCTACATAGGATCCTGATATGAACATCGAAAAAACAAATTGCATATCGCTTTTCTTCACCGCGTTTTAGCCGTCTAAAGAAGTGAAATTTCACTTCCGGTTAGGTAAAAAAGTGGAGTCCTGGGCCAAGTCGGTCGTGACGTCAATACAAGAACGCTCTTCGCGGGATTTCCCTGTTATGCTGTGTTGTAGTCTGTTGTTGTTCTCGAAAAATTGTCCAAAGATGTGTTATGTATCGCTGCAGCAACGTGAAAGACGACGAGAAATGGATTTCTTTACATACAATTCCATTTCACAATGACACAAGTGGGAAGTTGGGTGGGGAGGGGTGTTGGATATAATGACAACTGGCCGCAATGACTGCAGGCTCACCTTTTTTAAAATGATGAAAATTCAAGGTAAACAAAATCACAGGGCTGTTCTAACTACCCCCACCCGGTCACCCCTGCCAGTTGTTCGCCATGGGGTCAATCATGTGACGGTCATGACATCTCTCTGGCTCTGTGATTGTGAGAAACTTACATTACCGTAAACGTGAATTTCGTCGTAGGCTATGGCTCCGTCCGCGGTAGGTCCGCGGTAAGGATGGGGTGAAAAGAGCGAGCCGGGGGAGAGTGGGAAGGCGGCGGCTTCGTTCTCCTCCCCAGTCCCCAGTCGATTTTTTCGACCAAAACATACAGCTTGATTATAAGTTATTCTCACAATCATGACCGTCACAAAAAAATAAAGGTTTTTGATTTTATAAAGGTTAGCCTTCCGTCATTTCGGTCAGTTGCATAAATTGTATTTTGTTCACTACATATCCAACACCCCCTCCAACGCACAACTTCCCACTAATTATATTTTTATATTTGGAGATTGGACCATTTTTTTCTTCTTGTTTTTCTTTTTCTTTCTTGTTTAGTTTAAATTTAATCTGCCACTGTAGTGTACAGTAGCAGATTCGACCGTTGGTCGAAGTTCGCCCAAAACGGCCTCCGGAAGCGATAAAAACACAGGAAAAGACAACAGGTGAGGTTTAAAGAAGCGAGGTCAGGGAAAATGAAGCATTGAGTGGCAGAAGTTGAAAAATCGATTTCTTTCATTTTTTGCTCATAAATAGCTATAAGGTAGAAAAGAAACTTGATGTAGTTTGTTTCCGCCAGAAGCCCTTTTATTTCGAGAAAAATAAGAAAATCGGTTTTCGCGTTCGAATTCGGACACTGAAAATGCTAAAAGTTGAAACCTAAAATATGCGACTATAAACTATCCTCGTGTTCGCAAACCAAACCATACAGAGAGCTTTGGACACCTTCTAATGACAGAAAAACTATTTTTCATCCACTGGATGACAATTTTTATGGCTGTAGCAAAAGTTACCGTTATCAGGAGCAATTCAAAAATAAGGGAGAGATATTCGCGATAACAGAAACTCTTATTAGGTAGACATTTTCTATGGCATAATTCATCATGTGGTATAACTCCAAATTTTCTCAATCCTCGCTTAATCGCACATTTAAACATTAATCTAAAACATACCTGAGAATTGGCTTCTCTTGGAGACAGTATATAAGTCAGCCAATATTTCGATGTACCACCAAATTAACGTATTGACGGGTCCACATTCTTTCGTTCCGAAACAAAGCGAAGCAGCTATTTTTAAATAGCCAAAAAAAAGCCAAATATTCTCGTTTCTCCTTTCTTGGTGATTGTCTTTTATAATATAGTCCTTTTCTCGCCAAAAAACTGAGAGCCAGGAGTCCACAGAATCGATTTTTGTAGCCTCTTCGAACTGAATTGCTGTGAAATATGCAAATTATCTGGAAATAATTATATTGCGTTACCAGACTCTGTGACTAAAGAAGTCGACTGCGCAGACTCAATCTACACAAATTTGTATATTTGGATGTCACCAGTTAATCACGAAATATATCAAAGCGAGAGTTATGCGTTTCGAAGAGGCTACAAAAATCGATGCTGTGGACTCCTGGCTCTCAGTTTTTTGGCGAGAAAAGGACTATTATAAAAGACAATCACAAGAAAGGAGAAACAAGAGCTTTTGGGGCTTAAAAAGCTTCTTCCGTGCGTTTCAGAACGAAAGAATGTGGACCCGTCAATACGTTAATTTGGTGGTACATCGAAATATTGGCTGACTTAGATACTGTCTCCAGGAGAATGCCTTAAAGAACCCAAGCCAATTCTCAGGTATGTTTTAGATTAATGTTTAAATGTGCGATTACCCCTATTCTGCCTGGGCTTTTTTTTTTCGTTCTGAGCCTGGGGGGGCAGATAGTGCCCCCCTACGTATCTCGAAAAGTATTGACGCTACGAAAATGAAACTTACATGGTCTGTAAAGCATCCGAAAATCTTTATTTTAGTGGCAGTCACGTGTCAATTATGACGTCATACACGTCATAATAACGTCATGCATTAAAAAAAAATCCGCCATCTTGGATCCTAAATGTTGGATTTCTAAATTGTTCAGAAATGTCAGAAAATCTCCAAATTAGTTTTGAAAGGATTTCATAGTAAAAAGCAAAATTTGATGAAAACTGAAAATTAAGCTAAAAAAAAAAACAAATTTGGGTAAAACGATCTGTATCTCGAAAAGTATTTGTGCTATAAAAATTAAAATTATGTGGTGTATAAAGCATTCAAACATGTTTATTTTAGTGACAAACACGAATCAATTATGATATCATATCACGCCAAAATAACGTCATACTTTAAAAATGTCCGCCATCTTGGATCCGCCATCTTGGATTTTTCAATTGTTCAGAAATGTAAGAAAATCACCAAATTTGATTTGAAAAAATCGAAAACAATATAAGGTACGGGTCGCACTACAGCCAATTTTGTTTACATAAAAAATTTTGTAATTTTTGGCGAGGAAAAATTTGCAAAAAATTCGCAAGTGCCAAATTTTGGTGGTGGTCGCACTCAAACCAAGATGTGTTTTCCAAAACTCTCCTGATTGATGTAAATGTAAACTTAAACGGCTTGGGACCAGGTTTCGTACTTCGTTTTCTTGGTTTTCGTCGTTTTCATGCTTGCTGCTGGCTTCAATTTGCAATCGAAGGAGATCGTTTTGAACTTGAGACGAATTGTTCTCCAAATTGCCGCCGGTAAATTTGGTTTCGATCAGACCCAGTGTAGTCATAGACATTCGCGGCGTAATATCGATGTTCATGTTCTTCGTTTTTGTCGAAATAATTATTAAAAGAGTCAGATGAACCAGGTAAAAAGTTATTTTGTCCCGTAATTGCACGCGCTAAACTAGCGAATCTTAATTATCAAAACATAGCATCTTGCGTGAATGACAGTTTATGGCTAAAACGGGCTAAAATAACAAAATTGTGTGATTTTCAAAAATTTGGTCGCCTCCAGGGCAACACTTCGGCTTCTTTGAAGATTGGCGAAAATTTGGCAATTCGCCAAAAAATTGGCAAAAAATTGAAACTGGGGGTCGCACTGTATTTTACAATTTTTACGTTACGTGTTGACAGATTTGACACTTGAATAAACAAAATTGGTCAAAATTGGCTGTAGTGCGACCCGTACCTTAGGATGCAAAAATTGCAAGGGTTTTGGAAGAAACTCTTCGTAAAAAGCGAAAATCTCATGAAAACGGAAATTTAAGCTGAAAATACCAAATTTGTCTAAAACGGCCTGTCAAAACTTGGTTGCCATGGAAACATAATGTCACGTGACCAAAAAATTGACACAACAAAATGTTCCCAGATAATTTTTAGGAAAAGTCATAAAGTTGGGCTATGATTGCTTGAATGCTCTTTAAGTACGGTACATTTGAAGTCAGCGCGGGCACTTTCTGCTCCCCCCCCCCCCCACCCCCCACCCCCACCCAGGCAGGATAAGCGAGGATTGCGAAAATTTGGAGTAATACCACATGTTGAGTTATGCCATAGAAAGTGGCTACCAAATTTGAGTTTGTCTCAAACTGAAAACCTCTTTCTTATTTTGTATTTGTTTCAGTTTCGTGAATTTCGCTACAGCCATAACAATTGTCATCCAGTGGATGAAAAATAGTTTTTCTGTCGTTAGAAAGTGTCCACTGAAGCTCTCTGTATGGTTTGGTTTGCGAACGCGAGGATAGTTTATAGTAGCGAATTTCAGGATTGAACTTTGAGCATTTTGAGTGTCGGAAAACGAAAACCGATTTTCTTATTTTTTCTTAAAAGAAAACGGCTTTTGGCGGAAACAAACTAAATCAGGTATCTTTCCTACCTAATGGGTATTTATGAGCAAAAAATGAAGGAAATCGATTTTTCAACTTCTGCCACGAAATCCCAATTTTGCGTGGTTTTCCCTGACCGCCGTTCTTAAACACGGAGCGATCCTATAAAGCGAGGCTGAGGTGTTCAGCCTGTCAATCATAGTCCGCAATGAAAGCGCCTCATTGGTTAGCATCGCTGAAAAAAAGCCAGTAGAATGAGCTTCTAAATAAAATCACTTCGAAAATAGTTTACGCTCAATAAAGCACAACTCGACAAGTAATAAGAAATTTATAGATGTGCTAAAAAAGGTAGGGTGAAAGAAAACGAATAAACAAATATTTCGCAGCTTTTAATTTCAACAAGTTGATTTCTATACTATTTTGCCGGTCAGTGTATTTTGCTCATTGCGATTTTGTTCTCGGCAAGTCAACGGATCAGATACAAGCATATTTACGGCAGTTCTGAGACATGTACACTTACGTAGTGTTCAATGAATTTAATAATATGAAGGGGAATCTCTACAGTTTTTGGCCAATTTTTTGAATGGAGAAATTTCTAAAGAAGGGAGAGGCGAAATGCTTGGTGCTAATGCCGCTAAAGCGAGAATAAAATAGAGGTGAAGACGGCACTCGGCGAACAAGTTGCTAGCGTGTTCTGAGAACAACAGTAAACATATGTTCGCGTATTATTTGAAACTCTTGCCAAACCCAGCTCAAAACTACATAACTCGGTTCAGTTCTTGCTTTTCTCAATTAATCTCAAGATATCGAAATGAAACCTTAATTGTAGGATTCAGTCAGTTTGCTTCTTAAAGTAAACATGGTTGACATGCGGAATTTGAATTTTTAGGTCTGGGTCGACGTTCAATACTCCCGTTCAGATTTATCTTCTTCCACCTTTAAAACTTATTAAAATCAAAATAAAAGCTTTTGTAGTGTTTTCCCCAAAAATAATTAACCAGTTCTTATGAATTGAGCAAAGAAACATCTCATTTAAACGTTCAATCGTCTCACGACCGTTATTTCTTCTGCCATTTGCGATAAATTGAAGCCAACAAAGTGCTGTTTCCAGTCCTTTTATAGGCTCGCTCCGTGTTTAACACTTTAATTCACATTATTTACAACTTTTCGAAGGAAAAGTGAAAATTATTTTCGATCGAATTTCAGCTCTATACAAACTCTCATAATACGCTTTGGTGACCTGTGGTGACACTATTTACATTTGGAGCGTGCCGCGATCTTCGTGCTAAAAATCCATTCGATTTCAAAGTCGCTCGCCGCTTCGCGAGTTGCTCATCGCTTCGCCCCTCATGAACAGTCCTCGAAAATAGAAAAACTCAAGATAAACTAACGAGAACTACAAGCGAATTTTAAAAAGCTTATTACAAATCGGTTCAACTCATTCGATTACAATTTTATTTTTACGGCGTAGTTGCACACGCATTTCCAGCATGTCCGGGCTCCGAAATTCACGTTCTTTCAGAATGAGAAATTATATCGCTGACGTTATCTGCTAGCGGTATACATGTACTCTTGAAGCCACTCATCGTAAGGACCTTCTGGGTCTGAGTTGTCTGCTTCTGTGAACCTGTATAAACTCTGCTTCGTCGCACTCCACTTCATCAACAGTCGAATAAACACTGAATTCTGCGTCTGATCGCTCAGAATCACTCCCAAACTCAAAATCATAAGTAGACATAACTTTGTGTAAGTTTTGACGGTTCTAGACAAAATTTGAACTAAAATATATCTGGTTATACACACAACAAGCCACTAAACTCTTCGCTAATCTTTATGTGGTTGTCGAAGGCGTTCTGGTATTGACGTCACGACCGACTCGGCCCAGGACTCCACCTCGCCGGTTTTCTACCTAACCGGAAATGAAATTTCACGTCTTTAGACGGCTAAAACGCGGTCAAGAAAAGCGATATGCAATTTTTTTTTTCGATGTTCATATCAGGATCCTATGTAGATTCTATCAAGCAAATAAAAAAATAAATTTCATATACACTTAAAAATTGTGGTCATTTCTCAGCTAACAGTTAAAACTTTGGCCAATTCTCAGCTATCAGTTAAACCCCGTTAGGACCCTCGTATCAGTGTAATGCACTTTAACATCCGGGCTTTAACACCGCCTTCCAATGGGAACTATATCGAAGGAAATGTTCGAACAGTATTGAGTAGTGAACAAGTATGGAAAGTTAGAGTACACTGAATAAAGAAAGCAAGGCCGAGGATTGTTATCATCGTAAAAAACAGTTTTGGTTTATTACCGAGACTGATATAAATCCATAAGAAAAATCGAAAATAATTAACACGTCGTCGTCGTTCACTACAAACGTGAAACTACTCACTTTTACGTAGATACGGAAAACGGCAGACGGCAAAAGTTGGATTTTTGCCGTTCGCGGGAAAATCTAACGTGACGCTTAATCTCTCTAATAGCACGATTTACGAGCGGCGCGTTCGCCTCGCGCAGGCGAAAAATAGAGACTGCACGCGGTCTATTAAAGTACTGTGCTTGCTTGATTACCTTTTTTAATAATTTACTCCGAGACATTCTTACTAAAAATGCATGGAAGCACCTCTACTTAATAGATTTTCACGGATAAGAAACCACGGTCTGTTTCTCTTGGACAAAAGCTTTTCTTTATTAATAAGAATGAGAACTCAAAATCAATGTCACAATTCAATCTGAAGTCCTTCGCAGAATATCACATCAATAACAGGCGGATTCAGTTTTGGAGGCGGATTTCTGGCACAGAAAGATTTGCTGAACAGACGGAGTATTGTAGATCAGCTGGGCTAACAAAAGACAATAAATGTATTTATGTTATGTTTGTTTCTTTAACGACCTCTTTAACGTTATAAATAGCCGAGAGGTCGACACTCCAGGATTAACAGCTCTGTGGTTGCATCAGTTTATTTTAAACACGTCTTACACGCGACTACCGAAATAAAACGATAAACCAGCCAACATTTCCAAGATAAAATTATTTTTAACTATTACTAATTGAATAATAAGGAAAAAGAAAAAGAACTCTATGATATACTTGTTCGAGATGCGAATGTATAATGTATTTCGGAGGACAGATGCAATGTAAATGTAAATCAATGCAAGCAATCTTCTAGACGCTTTTGGCAGTTGCGGGTAAAAAAAAATAATAGGTGTACTTAATAGTAAAAGAAAGCTTTATGCTGTTTGGCAGACAAAAGGACAACCATAATGATTTCCTTAACGTCAATAGCTAGAGGGCGGCCCATATCCACCCCCGTGGTTGCATTGATTGGACACGTCTTGCACGCGACTTTTGCATTGTTTACCGATATAAGAACACTGTTTTCAAGATCAAAGTTTATGATTTAAGTAGACAGGAGAAGAGGAGCTAGAATCTCTTTAAGTTTGAGAAAATATGAATGTACGAAAACTGCTGCAGTGCTGTATAATGTAAACAATATTCCAGAAATATCTTGAAGTGGATAATTGCTTAATTGGATTGTTGGGTTCAGCGAGTTTCTAAGAAATCTTCGTTGTGGTTCAGAAATGTTCAAGTGTTTTTCTCAGTGTAAATGAAAGCCGACTTCGATAATATTGTTCCATGTTATGTTTGCCAGACAGTAGGACACCAATAATTATTATATTATTAATTAAAGAATATTTGAACCAAGATAAAATAAAATAAGATGATAAACCCTTTTTGGTGTATAAATTTTCTTCTTCAATGCAGATTTCTTTGTTGGTATAGACTGGGCCGCCACTAATATTGGCTCTGTGATAACTTGAAAGGTGACGTACGTGGCATGTTTTAGCGTGTTTGCAATGGAAAGACTGTTCAAGGATTATCATAGTAATACTTCTCGTTTTGTCTCTCTTTCTGGCAGGGAAACGGTCGAGATCAAGTATTTTGGCCATTTCTTGGAAAAAAGATTTATATACGGACCAATGTGCGGAAGCGAACATTTGAAACTCGCAATAATTGAAGAAAATTAATACCCTGTATAAATGTTCTTCTTCATGCAATGCAGATTTATTTGGCCATTGTTATCGAATATTTACCAGTTTCGCGTCTCTTTACAAGGCAGGTTTCTATGTATCTCGCTGCAATGGCCGAACAAACATTGAGCGATTCTTGCGATTGGCCGGGATAACTCAAAAAGGAAATCAATGCAATATAGTTCTTGGCTCAGTATCTTACATTACTAAGTAGAGGTGCTTCCATGCATTTTTAGTAAGAATGGCTCGAAGTAATAATTAAACAAGGTAATCAGGCAAGCACAGTACTTTAATAGACCGCGCGCAGTCTCTATTTTTCGCCTGCGCGAGGCGAACGCGCCGCTCGTAAATCGTGCTATTAGAGAGATTAAGCGTCACGTTAGATTTTCCCGCAAACGGCAAAAATCCAACTTTTGCCGTCTGCCGTTTGCCGTTTCTACGTGAAAGTGAGTAGTTTCACGTTTGTAGTGAACGACCAGTGACGACGTGTTAATTATTTTCGATTTTCTTATGGATTTATATCAGTCTCGGTAATAAACCAAAACCGAACGAACACGAACAGAACCATGGCCAGTTGTTGACTCGTTAGATGCAGGATCTCTCGGTCATTGTTTTCTTTCTGAGCTGTCGTTGCGGTATATGGCAACCGGTCAACAATCCAAATCGCAAGAATCGTTAAATGTTTCTTTGCGGACATTGCAGCGATCGTCATAGTCACATGGAAACCGGGAATTTTGTAGAGACGCAAAACTGATAAAACAGATGGATAATAATGGTGAAAGAAATTTGCATTGAAGAAGAAAATTTATACAGTGTATAATGTTTTTTTTTCTTCTTCAACTTACAAGTTTCAAATTTTGGCTTCCGCACATTGGTCTATATAAATTTTATTCCAAAAAAGGTTTCAAAATACTTGATTGCGACCGTTTCCCTGTCAGAAACAGAGGCAAACATAATAGTATCCTCCAGCATTCTTTCCATTTTGAAAACATTGCGAACGGGCCACCTTTTACCTTACAACAGCCACGTAGCCAATATCAGTGGCGGCCCATGCACTACCCAGTTAGCTCAGTGAAATTTACGGTATTCTGCAGTTGCTGCCAGTTTACTTATGATTGCCTCATGATGTGCCTCGCGCCCTATCATGATACATTCGCGTTACCTTAAATTCCACCAAACAGGATCGGATATTTTCTTATTTTAATATTGCAAAATCGTACGCAAATATTCTTTAATTAATAACAATTATTGGTGTCCTACTGTCTTGAAAACATAACCTGGAACGATAGTATCGAAGTCGGCCTTCTTTTACACTGCGAAAAACACTTGAACGTTTCCGAACCACAACGAAGATTTCTTAGAAACTCATTGAACCCAACAATCCAATTATTAAGCAATTATAATTATCAACTTGAAGAAATTTCTAGAAGATTGTCATTCATTGCAGCTGTTTTCCTATACGTTCATTTCTTCCTAAATTGAAAGAGTTTTAAAGTTCTCCTGTTATCATAACTTAAATAAACTTAGATATTGGAAATGTTTTTGTGGGTTTATCTCAGTTCTTATTTCGGGAGTGCAAAATCGCGTGCAAAATGCAGTCTTCAATAATAATGTAAGCCCGGGGGATTGTCGTTCATCCTGGAGTGCCTCTGTCTAGCCCACATAAAGAGATCCGTGCTAAAGAAATCGGTGTCCTTCTGTCTTCAAACATAACATAAAGGTTTCTGTTGTTATGACGTAATCCTCTTATTATTTTCTGACCCGCAATTTCTAAAAACTTTAGAAGATTGTTTACCTGATTGCAGCTGTGCTCAAAAGTTTATTAAATTCACATCTGCATCAAGGTAATCATCCAGTTCTTCTTTTCCTTATTGCAACTAGCTTTTTTGGAAATATTGGCTGGTTTATCTTCTTTTTTCGGGAGTGAAAAGTCACGTGCGATACGTCTTTACCATCGATTTCACACGACCTTCGAAGTCAAACCTCTGACTGTGAAGTCCCGGCAACCACTTTAATCTCTCTAATCATGCGTACCGTACCAATCCTGCACGTACGCCATTGTAAAGTACTGAAAGGCCTTCTACTTTCCAACTCCGCTACCACCTTTTGTGAAGGGAAGGACTCTTCTGAATCATTACTAAGCCAATATAAAGATCTTACATAATTCAAAACGGCTGAAGCTTTCCGCTTAAAAATGATCAGTATTTGATTCAAATTTATTAACGGAATGCAAAGCCCAGGGGCATGCTCATTAATTTTGGAGTGCCACTGTCAAAGAGCTCGAGAACATTGACAAAGAAATTGGTGTTCTTCTGTCTTCCGCCAAACATAAACAAAGACTTTCTATTGCCTTTTGTAATCATCTACTATACTCTTCAATGAGCAATATCGTGCAGTGCCGGAAATCCGAAACACGTCACGTGTGATTGATGGGATACTCTTAGGATTTTATTGAATTGCGACATTGATTTAGCTGTAAGCATTTGGAACTCTCTCCCTAATAACATAAGGGAACTGAAATCATTAAAGCACTTCAATGCTCACTCAAGCTGATGATTAAAAAGTCACCTGTTGGCCAACTGGAAGCAACACTTGACGTGAGCATACATCACGAATATTGTATATGATTTGCATATGACAGTCTGTAGATTGATAAATGATGATGATAATGACACATAAGTTTTTAGATGATCAGTTATCAACCTCGATTCCAGGCTCTCTCTCCTTTTCCTCCTTTG
>MU826389.1:354556-369689 GCA_029204205.1 Desmophyllum pertusum | reverse complement strand
GCATTTGTATTTATTTTTATTTTATTTATTAAAATTTTCCTTTCTTTTCTTTTTGAGTTTTTTTTTTCTAAAAAAAATACCCTTAGCCTCTTTGCTGTCGCGATGGACGGTGTTATCATGGTGCCTTGTATGTCACACCAATAAGATTGGAGCTACTATGAACAACCAATGGAATAGCTGATTCTAATAATACTTTCGCTGCCATCGTGCGAAGTAATCTGGAAGTATACAGCGACATGACCTGAAGAATCGCCCGTTTCTTGACTCAAATTTCTTCGCCAAAATCCGGTATTTTCTCTAGCGAGCTATTGGATTCGAATGAAATTATAGAATCTATCTCCCATTCCGAAAACTCCTTCAAGAAATACCATTTTCCTTTGGTTAGAAAGTCGCTTTCGCCGCGCGGACCGCCATTGCTTTGAGATTTCGCGCTCACCCGCTTGGCGTGTGCAGCGCGTGCGGACGTTAAGGGAAACATACCGACTTCCGGTGCGTGGGTTAAAAATAACTTTAGTGAAATTCACATTATCCCAAGGCCTGGACTGGGCGTGCCTCTCTCTGTCCCTTATATCTGACTCGTCCCCAGTCGTCTCTCTTGTCTCCTATTAATATTTTACAGCCGTTGGGAGTCGCAAGACGCTGGGGATGCTGGGACCCCATCTCCCCTTGCGCTCCCCTCGGCCGCGCTTCTCTCGTTAATATTAATAGGAGACAAGAGAGACGACTAGGGACGAGTCAGCCCTTATATTATCTTGATATAACATGATAGTTTTGTTTATCTTCTGAAACCCATGTCATCTTAAGCAATAGACAGCACTTGCCATGGGTTTACGGTGTGATAAACCCACGCGGAATGTTGAGAGAACACGAGAAAAGCTTGTAAGCAATTCTTGCTCTCGGCTTTTCATTCAACTTGCCAACTAACACCGCGCCAGACATTTTGCCCGCGGTTTTCAAATCATGCTTCATTTAGATCGAACTGAAAAATCACTCAGTCGATTTATAAATAAAACGAAGTTTAACCTAATTTGCGCCTCATTGGTTATGTTATCATCTCATATCCAACGCGGGCTCATGGAATAAATGTTAAATAATCGTTTTGCTTTTATTCTCTAAACACATGTAACATGATACTTCTGGATATTTTCATCTTCGGAGTCAACATGATAATTTATCCCATCCTTATTTTATAAGCTATTTCTTGCGTTCTTTCACTCCCGTACATTTACTTTCCGTGTTATAACCCTTTTACGATCCATGCAAATGAAAAGAAGGTTAAATTATATACAACATGAATTTTATCACATACTTGAATGCGCATGGGATGGTACAAATTTGAAAACACACCGCTGTGAATACCCGTAGTTGATGAAAACGGAGACCTTTGAAACCCCAGCGGTGGGGGTGGGGGGGGGGGGGGGGGGGGGGGAGGATAGAAAGCCGGCACTTTTCTTTGAGGACATAGCGGTGCCGGGCAACAGACCAGCAGTGCGAATCCTGTGTCAATCAAGCCGTTGCTAAGAATGAGGTCAACCAAAACTTTATTGTTTTCTAACCCGGGAAACTTTTTCAAGCTCGCAGCGTAGATATGTACGCATGTAGCCTGCAAACACAGCGCTGGCGGATTTTTGGCCCGATATTTCACGTTATCTCGGCAGCGTGAAACAACAAGCGAAAAATCCGTCTGTGATAGCTATGTCTTTATTTATTCACGAAAGTGATTTAATTGTGCCAGCTTGTCAAGCTAGCCTACCTCCCCCCTCTCAGAATTACCCCAAATTATGAACAGAACCACGGATCGTGAAAAAAGAAAGGAACAAACAAAATGGATCAAAATCTACCAATCACGTACAGTCCACGTACGTGACCGTTTGAGCTCGTTGAAGTACCGTAAAGTTCCGAAAGTAACGACTCTCGTTACTTTCGGTATTGCAGCCTTTGGCGGCTCGCTACTTTCGGGGGGGGGGGGGGGTCGTTACTTTAGGGGAGGGAACACAGAGACGAGCTTCCCGCGGTTACAACAAGAAGTCGACTTTTTCCACTTCCCTGAGGCACAAAGAAAGGCAAGAGAAGCTTTGCTACTCTGATAGTCAACCCTTCTGTCAGGCTTGTTTTCGTTCACTGTCGTCAGAAAGGAGATTAACATTTAAGTGTTCTGTTTACGTTATTTTTTCTATGGGATTTTCAATTTAGCAAACATGTGGAATTACGTTAGTTTGTGTTATCTTAAAATTGCCGTATACAAGTTATGTGGAAGTTCCTTTCTGATCTGTTATTGACGGTTTGATTATTCTGATTGCGTTGTATCTGTTTGTAGCAATTTTTTTTCGATGAGAGTTCCTTTTAGCAAACATGTTGGAATCATTTATGTTTGTTTGTGATTTTAACAATGCATTCTCCAAATTGTCATAAAACAGTTATGCTGAATTTCCTGCTGACGTAACGGTCTTCAAATTGATAAGAAAGGAACTCTCACATAACGTGTATACGGCAATTTGAAGATAACAACAAAATAAAGTAATTCCACATGTTTGCTAAATTGGAAATCTCATCGAAAAAATATGCTATAGGCACACAGCGTAAACAGGACACTTACATGTTAATCTTCTTTCTGACGACGGACGACAGTGAACGAAAACAAGTCAGGCAGAAGGGTTGACTATATATATCATACCTGATTTGACAATTTGGAGAATGCATTGTTAAAATCACAAACAAACATAAATGATCCAACATGTTTGCTAAAAGGAACTCTCATCGAAAAAAAATGCTACAAACAGATACAACGCAATCAGAAGAATCAACCGTCAATAACAGATCAGAAAGGAACTTCACATAACTTGTATACGGCAATTTTAATATAACACAAACTAACGTAATTCCACATGTTTGCTAAATTGAAAATCCCATCAAAAAAATAACGTAAACAGAACACTTAAATGTTAATCTCCTTTGTGACGACAGTGAACGAAAACAAGCCTGACAGAAGGGTTGACTATCAGAATAGCAAAGCTTCTCTTGCCTTTCCTTGTGCTTTAGGAAGTGGAAAGTCGATTCTTGTTGTAACCGCGGGAAGCTCGTCTCTGTCAACATTTCCAAGACACCGAGGGACTTTTTACAAACAATAATCAACTGTAAGTAACAAATAGAAAATAGGGTTGTCCTGCGTCGGAGCGTATATGTGAAATCACTTGGTTTGAGTTTTTGCTAAGTACAAGTTGATACGTTAAAGGGACGCTGTCCCGGCGTATTTGCTCAAACTGTTATAAATGCACGAAATGTTCCCTAAATGTATGGAATAAGAAATTATTTAACTCTAACTAAATGATAAAAAGCAATTCCTTGAAGAAATTCCATACTGCAACAACATTTTTGCAAAATTTCAAAGACTTCGGAGTCAAACTTGAAACTATGAAAAACTGACAGCCTGTCATTTTTTCGGCAAAAATCCATATTGCAATCCATTTCCATCCTCGCTGTCGTTAGTCATCCTCACTTCCTAATGGATTTCAGTCATTTGTCGAGTACTATTATACAGAATCAAACCATTATTGTTCAGCTTCCTATGATCTAGATGTGTTTCTGAGCTTCCCAAAATCATGATATGCTTAAAATATGGACAGTGTCCCTTTAGCCAATCGAACGAAAACTTATAACTCAACTGAGGATGTGAGTATTCAGTTTCCTACATTCCAAACATAAAAAAAACATGGTGCGCTTTGCATACTTGGAATGAGAAAAAGCACGAAGAGAATATGTATTATTTTGTACTACTAGAACGTCTTACAGTATTTTGTATTGCTTTTTTTCTAAAAACCCGTCGTTAGTGTTACTTTAGTGACAACGTACGATTAAAATTTTGTTTAATCATGACGGTAGGACGGTCGGCCAAGTGGTAAAATTGGAAAACTAAAGGATATATACATGTAAATACCTCTGCATCAAACGGATTATGACTATTCGTAGCCTGAATGTCGGTCGTATCCTCTATCGCTTTAATACTAGGGAGTTTAAGACATTCTCGACGGCAACGAGAATGTCACTAAAGGTAAATTCTTCACGAGCCTAGTAGCCCACAACGTACGGCCGGAGCTTATCCCGGTTTCTGTAGCATGAAGCTGACTAGGAGTATTGCTACCTCCCTGGATGGGATGCTAGTCCATCTCAGGTTTATCCCCCAGCATTTTGTCGTCGGTACCCATTTATACTCCTGAGTGGAGAGAGGCACTGTGAGAGTAAAGTATCTTGCCCAAGAACACAACACAGTCATCCCGGCCAGGACTCGAACCCGGATCGCTCGGTCCGTAGTCCAGCGCGCCTAACCATTAGGCCACCGCGTCTCCCTTTGGTTTAATGGCTGCACAACGGCTCTACACGTACGTTATACATTTTATTGGAACATTTCTAAGCCATCCACTGCAAAAACCAACGTGAAATGACCAAATTCTGGGTTTTCAGATAAGGAGAACCGCAAAGGCGAATGCTTCAAGTTTCTCTTTGGATTTGAACGCTGTCTTTGCATGTACAGCTGAGGATAGTTCTGACACTTTATAGATAAACTGAAAGGAACTAGAGATTCGCGACATCCTGAAGTAAAATATAAATTCATTTTTTAATCGATGTTTGAATCAAATAGCCACTAATGCCGTCCAGTGACGTCACTATCCGAAAACCGGGTAGTGATTTTGATTGGTTGATTTTTAAGAGAAGATTTCCACAATTATCAGACCCCAAAATCGAATTTCCGCGGCAAAAGCTTGAAAAAACTCAAATTCGCTATCCTTTTGCTATCATAGGTATCCTTTAGTGAGAAACTCAACACGCCTATGTAGTTTTTTTTCTTTAAATCTTTTTGTCATTTCCTGAGAAAAACGAAAATTTTCGATTCTCGCCTCCAGAACTCGCAATTCAGCGAGTCCAAACTGGGTTGGTGGTAAAATCGACCATTTCACTCGGGCTGCTCCTGGACGAAACTATCCATCTTATAGATAAATATTAAATACTACCAACGTATTGCATGACTTTTCATTGTTAGAGAAACACAATTTCAGAAGTATAGGATTCTTCTCTAATTATTGAACGAGTATACAAAACCAGAGTATCCTCCAATGTTAATGATAGTCAAGTTGGTCAAAAAGAATTAGCCATTTTAACCATTCGTTAGCCATATCTCAGGAATCCCATAAAATTAAGGATTTAAACTGTTGGAAAAAAAGATCTATCCAAAACTATATATAAAGTTTAGTTTTGGGCAAATGATTTCCCACTTCTCAAAAAATTTTTACTTCAAAATAGTACACAGAAGGCGCGGTGAAATCACGCCAATTGTCGAATTGCTGTGACCAAACCGTAAACTACCGCTACGTGTGAATAAAAACATTACTTTCAATTCGAAATACCAGCATTACCTAAGTATTAAACAACGTACATATGCTCACCTTTGCTCGATTATGATATCCTGACCGTTTGTAGAATGTTCTTTTTCTTGACAATTTTCCAATATACGACACGACACATACGACGCATACGCACCATCGGATCAACAGAACGAATTTCCTCTACATATCATATGTGTACATTCAATTTGTGCTGCTTGTGCTATTCGATATCTAGTACCGCTAAAAACCACAAGCCACAAGACACCTCCGGCTTCGAGTATCCGGTTTGAAGGTTTGAAAGTTCTCCATGTCGTTACTCACGGTTTCGAGCTTGTTGAAAAGTTGCGTAATTTGCATATTGACTGAATGCATGCGTGACCACATTTTTTGTACGTGGGGGTGGGGCAGGAAACACGTGTCGCGCCTCTCACCCTACCGCGAAAATCGAGTAATATAAACTATAAAGTAATATCTAACCCATAAAGGCGATAAAAAATACTAAACTAACTATCAAAATGTCTATGGCCCACAATATCACTACTGGGCTTACCAGTATAAATTGTGTCCTAGGTCATCTTATAGTGCGACGCGCCAACAAACCACCCAACAAACTTTTTTACAAGTATCCTCTCGTAATATTATAACTTTTGTTGATAAATACAATGTGACAAGTTTCCATTTGATCGTGTTCAACTTTGCAAGGAGGCATGTCCGTCCGTGTACAAATTATAATATTATGAGAGGACACTTGTAAAAAAGTTTGTTGGCTACTGTAAATTCGAGCCGTTTGTCAGTAACATAATTCAAAGAAAAAAATATCTGTGAACAGAAGCTCTGCTCTACAAAAAAGCTGTTTTAAAACGGAGGGGCCCGCGGTATTAGAACTGAGAACGTTAAATGAAATGTTTTTAAAAGGCATCCCGACACTGAAGTTTACTAACCGACAAGGAAACAGACATTCCATTGACATATTGACTTAATTAAAAGAACAAGAAAGTAATATATTCTCACTGGGATCCCCTACAAACAATGCCTGGGCTATGATTAGATATGGGGAGAATCAGCCCGAGGCGATTGGGAGCAGGTAGCTCCCAGAGGAGAGAATGGCTCATCGCGCGGGAGGTGGGTGGGGAAGCAAAGTGACGGTCGTCCTGTCGAAAAGACTGAGCGAGTTATGGCGTGAGGTGTGGACTGAAATACTGAACACGGGGTATAAGGTTACGTAACACATCCCAACGGACCACATACTGCACGTCGAATATATCTAATCAGGAATATAGAGGCATTATATGCGGGTTCCCCAGAGAGAATAGTAATATATTCTCACTGGGATCCCCTACAAACAATGCCTGGGCTATGATTAGATATGGGGAGAATCAGCCCGTCGGCGATTACTCACATAGTAACTCTAATAGGGAACTTCATGACCACAAAAGCTGGAAATCCAGTAATACTTTGTATGTTCCTCCCATAACTCAAAAATACTCCCTTCCGGGATTCAGTGACACGTATCCAGGGTTACCAAAAATGTAGTCCATGATCCACAAAGAAAAAACACTCATCATGACACAACATTCTGGGCTATTAAATAGGGCTAAACTCTAAACTCGTATAATTAACATTCTGGGCTTAGAGGGCTAAACAGTAAATGGCATAACTGAGGTGAGTAAAACCAACCACGCCCACTTTTCCCCAGTTGAAAGGAGGTCCATAATAAAGGCTTGCATTAAAACCCATGGCAAGATAGGACTGAAAAAAGCAAACAAACAAACAAATTACTCCGGCTTGAAAATGTTTAGAGTTATAAAACGAGCCTTGGAAATACCCCCCAAAAATAGGCCGAAGACTTTTCTAACATTACATTTGCGTCTGATATAAGATAGAGTTTCTTGATACTGTGCTATGGAGAAAAAAACATTTTTCCATTTCTTGACATACAGATGAATCTACGACCACCAATCCTTAGGATCTTAAAAGAGCACAACCTAAGTTGAGGTCTGAACCGATAGCTCAGAGACTAAAACACAGAGAGCATCGGGGCTGCGACGCTTTGGGGTTTACCCATAAAGTTACAGTAGCAAACAGATACGGAACAACACAGCCTCCTATGGGCAAAAGAGACAACGGTTTGTAGCTATAGGTTGCCATAAAAAGAAAATAAATCCCACTAGGGACGGGTAGGACCCCAAAGCGAAGCAACCCCGAAATACCCCGTCCAGGGACAGAGCAATGAAGGATATTAGATAATCCCTTCGAGGAAGCTTCGCCAATAAAGGCCACCCACAGAAAAACGAAATAAGTAGCGAGACGAAATCACTTGGTACAGTAACTGTAAGAATACAACTAGAGCCAACAACTAAAAATTCAGCGAGACACATACATTATAACCCGTCAAGGAAATAGCCTCGCTAAAACAACGAAGTTCGGTGAACCCACTGAAACAACTCTGCGAGGCCGTGGAAAACAAACACGCCATCAGAACTGATTCGGCGCAGACTGGCGCAGAGACCAAACTCGTAATATAAACAGCTAAATTCGTAGAGACAATACAAACTAATTCGACGAGACAAAACGTCCTACAACAACTATCTATAAACTCCGCGAGACAAACTGGCAAAAATAAACTGGGCTCAGTCGGAGCGCGGGACAAACTCGCAAAAACAACTGATCTCGGTACGAAAAACTAGCAATAGCAACTAAACTCAGCGCAACAAACTCGCAAGAACAACTTCTGAAACTAGGTTGCGACAGACTCGCAATAACAACTGAACTAGACGCGACAAAACTCGCAATAACAACTGAACTCGGTGCAACAAACACGCAATTAGAACTGAACTCGGTTGCAACAAACTCGCAATAACAACTGAACTAGGTGCGACCTCGCAATAACAACTGAACTCGGCGAGACAAAAAACTAGCAATAGCAACTGAACTCGGCGCAACAAACTCGCAATTAGAACTGAACTAGGTGCGACCTCGCAATAACACTAAACTCGGCGAGACAAAACTCGCAATAACAACTAAACTCGGTGCAACAAAACACGCAATTAGAACTGAACTCGGCGCAACAAACTCGCAATTAGAACTGAACTAGGTGCGACCTCGCAATAACACTAAACTCGGCGAGACAAAACTCGCAATAACAACTGAACTCGGTGCAACAAACACGCAATTAGAACTGAACTCGGCGCAACAAACTCGCAATAACAACTGAACTAGGTGCGACCTCGCAATAACACTAAACTCGGCGAGACAAAACTCGCAATAACAACTAAACTCGGCGCGACAAAACTCGCAATAACAACTAAACTCGGCGAGACAAAATTTGCATTAACAACTAAACTCGGCGCGACAAAGCTCGCAATAACAACTAAACTCGGCGCGACAAAGCTCGCAATAACTACTAAACTCGGCACGACAAAACTCGTAATATTAAACAACTAAACTCGGGCGAGACAAAACTCGCGATAACATTACTAAACTCGGCGAGACAAAAACTCGCAATAACACTAAACTCGGCGGGACAAAACTCGCAATAACAACCGTAAAACTCGGCGAGACAAAACTCGCAATAACAACTAGTAAACTCGGCGCGAAAAAACTCGCAATAACAACCGTGAAACTCGGCGAGACAAAACTCGCGATAACATTACTAAACTCGGCGAGACAAAACTCGCAATAACATTAAACTCGGCGGGACAAAACTCGCAATAACACTAAACTCGGCGCGACAAAACTCGCAATAACAACTAAACTCGGCGAGACAAAACTCGCAATAACAACCGTAAAACTCGGCGAGATAAAACTCGCAATAACACCTAGTAAACTCGGCACGACAAAACTCGCAATAACAACTAAACTCGGCGCGACAAAACTCGCAATAACAACTAAACTCGGCGCGACAAAACTCGCAATAACAACTGAACTCGGCGAGACAAAACTCGGCAATAACACTAAACTCGGCGCGACAAAACTGAACTCGCAATAACTTACTAAACTCGGCGAGACAAAACTCGCAATAACAGAACCGTAAAACTCGGCGAGACAAAAACTCGCAATAACAACTAGTAAACTCGGCGCGACAAAACTCGCAATAACACTAAACTCGGCGAGACAAAACTCGCAATAATAACTAGTAAACTCGGCACGACAAAACTCGCAATAACAACTAAACTCGGCGAGACAAAACTCGCAATAAAACAACTCGGAGAACTCGGCGTGACAAGCACGCAATAACAACTAAATTCAGCGAGACAAACACGCAATAACAAGTGAACTCGGCGAGACAAAACTCGCAATATAAACAACTGAACTACGCGTAACAAACACAAAATAAGAACTGTACTCGGCGTGAGAAACACGCAATAATTCAACTAAACTTGGCGAGACAACTCGCAATAACAACTATTAAATACTCGGGCGAGACAAACCCGCAATATAAACAGCAAGACAAAACTCGCTATAACACTTAAAGCAAGACAAACTCGCTATAACACTTCAAGCAAGACAAACTTGCTATAACACTTAAAGCAAGACAAACTCGCTATAAAACTCCAAGCAAGACAAACTCGCTATAAAACTCCAAGCAAGACAAACTCGCTATAAAACTTCAAGCAAGACAAACTCGCTATAAAACTTAAAGCAAGACAAACTCGCTATAACACTTCAAGCAAGACAAACTCGCTATAAAACTTAAAGCAAGACAAACTCGCTATAAGACTCCAAGCAAGACAAACTCGCTATAAAACTTCAAGCAAGACAAACTCGCTATAAAACTTCAAGCAAGACAAACTCGCTATAAAACTCCAAGCAAGACAAACTCGCTATCAAACTTCAAGCAAGACAAACTCGCTATAAAACTCCAAGCAAGACAAACTCGCTATAAAACTTAAAGCGAGACACACTCGCAGGTACCAACTAAAACTCGGCGAGACACACTCGCAGGTACCAACTAAAACTCGGCGAGACACACTCGCAGGTACCAACTAAAACTCGGCGAGACAAACTCGCAATAACAGCTCAGCGAACTCGGCGAGACAAACTCTGCCATTCAACGACTAAATTCGGCGAGACAAACTCGCAGGTACCAACTAAAACTCGGCGAGACAAACTCGCAATAACAGCTCAGTGAACTCGGCGAGCCAAGCTCTGCCATTCAACAACTAAACTCGGCGAGACAACTGACTCGCGAGAAACAAAACTCGGCGAGGAAAAACTCGCAAAAGCAATAATACGGACAAAACAAGACAGTGAAATTTTGAACAAACTAGTTACCCGCTAGAGACAACCTGTTCTTGATCTGACGGAAGAAGGACGGCCTGCGCTCGACCGCAGAATGGATTCTCGAAAGTCAAAGCATTGTACTGTGCCGGAGCAGGTTGGTCTCCATGAGCAGCTTAAACAGGAGCAGTTGGGACGGCAATAACTTCTAGAAGTAAAGCATTATCAATGGTAACGGTAACTTGCACTGTCACGAAACTTGGTAGAGAGGGCAGCGATGAATTTCAGCAGAAACAAACGAAGCAAAGTGACGGTCGTCCTGTCGAAAAGACTGAGCGAGTTATGGCGTGAGGTGTGGACTGAAATACTGAACACGGGGTATAAGGTTACGTAACACATCCCAACGGACCACATACTGCACGTCGAATATATCTAATCAGGAATATAGAGGCATTATATGCGGGTTCCCCAGAGAGAATAGGTCCATGTTTTCGCCAATAGTTCAACCGCATCATCTGAATGAACTCCACGTCGATCGGGTGATTCATATATATTTTCCGTGGGAAAAAACCTCGTTACTTTATTTGGTAAACATTTCGTTAATTTAATTTTGTAAATCGAGTTAGTCTCATGCAGAAAAAATGAACATCATAATGAAATTTATTATCAATATTACCGAGGAGGTAACAAAACATAACTTTACCTTTGTGTTCGTACGCAAACAAAATACTTTGATCGCTAAACGTTTTTTTTTTTGTTTCCAACAAAAGCGCAAAGAGTTAAATAGCTTACATGTAATCCGATCCTCGACATGCAACAAAAAGTTGTCACGTCACGCTTGTCCCGGCCAATATGCAAATTAGCCGCTTTCGGTTTTTATTTAACGGATACTCGAAGTGACTTAATGACTGTCGTTTTGGTGGATATATACTGCCTGGAAGCTGGCTAAACAATTCTATTGAAAAACCTGAGTAGCACAAATATACATGTGCACAGGAACTTGATAGTGTACTATTGAGCCGTTTTGCGTTCATCTTCAAATTCGGATGCGTACTCTCGTCACTCAAACCTCAAGGAACGCCATTGAACAAATGTCAGGAAAGAAACATTCTGCAACAATCAGGATATTACAACCGAGCAAAGGTGAGCATATTTACGTCGTTTAATACTCAGGTAATGCTGGTATTTCGAATTGAAGTAATTTTATTCACACGTACGGTAGTTTACGTTTGGTCACGCATTCGACAACAGGCGTGATTTCACGCCTTTTGTGTACTATTTTGAAGAATTTTTTGAGAAGTGGGAAATCATTTGCCCAAACTAAACTTTATATATATTGGAAGATCTTTCTTTCCACAGTTTAAATCCTTAATTTTATGGGATTCTGAGATATGGCACATGGTTAAAATGGCAATTCTTTTGACCAACTGACTATCATAACATTGGAGGATACTCTGGTTTAGTGTACCGTTCAATAATTAGAAAAATCCTATACTTCTGAAATTGTGTTCTCTAGACAATGAAAAGTCATGTAATACGTTGATAGTATTACATTTTCTATAGGGTGGATAGTTTCGTCAGGAGCGCCGAGTGAAAATGGTCGATTTTCAACCCAGTTTGGACTCGCTGAATCGAGTCTGGAGGTGACATCGAAAATTCGGTTTTTCTCGGAAATATAGAAATATTTCAAGAAAAAAACTACATAGCGTTTGTACTCTTACTATGTACTACCTGTATGCAAAAGGATAGCGAATTCTATTTTTCAGCTTTGCCGCACTATGTCTGATTTTAGTAGAAATACTCTCTTAACATTCGCATGATTATGTCTAATTATAAGTACTTGAAATTTACCGGATCGCACGCTTGCATGGAGTTCAAAATTTAGAAATATCAGTTCTTTTCTTCGAAACTATTCCTTCAGATACATAAACAATATGGAAAGTCGGTAGATGCTGTTCGTCGTTTAGTGATTTTTTTGTCAAAGAGCTCGACGCTTGTGCCGAGCTGTAAATTTAAGAACTTTTTATCATGTCCACAGTCAAGTATAAAAACCCGGTTATAAGCCCTGGGCTTATACAATTTCGTAAGGGTATTGGGTGGGCTTATAAACGGGGGCTTATATAAGTGGTACCAATAAAACGTTTCAGAATAAGCTGATGAGAAACAACTTGATGCAGCATATCAAGATATGTTTTCCATTTACTGGTCTTTAAAGGACGTAGAATACATCATTGATACATTTTTCGATTGATGTGCTTTATCTTTACTGACTGAAAACACAAATATTCATTTTGTTAAGGACGGGGAGATATCACCAAGACAGATAGCTGGTACTTGGTTAGCCATAACATACAACAGATTAGAAAAATGGGACGGATATCATTTATTATAAGGTATGTTAACTTACCTCGCTCCCACGCTTTTACAAAGATATGCCGGATTTTACAAAAATCACTTTCATTGAAATACATTAGCACAGTTTCAGCCATTTAATTTACAGTGAAGACCACTCAAAGTTTTTTATTAATTTTTGACAAATTTTTGACATATGTTTAATTTCAAAACTTTCTGATGGCTTTTGTTTCAACTGACCAATTAAAATGCAGGAACTATGAGAGGCGGAGATGTCATACTCCGCGTTCGCTTTCTGACAATTGAAATCTCCACCTCCCACATTTCTTACAATTTGATTTGCTAGTTTAAATTGAAGCCATCAGAAAGAACGCTGTCAAAAACTTTGTCAAGTGTCAACGGTAGGGCGCTCCTTAACTGGCTCTTAAATAGAGATAAGCGTCCCGCCCACACAACAAACAGAGCAGAGATTTGTTTCCTTCTCTGAAAAAGATAAAAAATACAAGAAGAATTGACAACGATTTTATCTTGCTTCAGCATTGATTGGAATCGTTCCAGTTTTTCCTTACCTGTGTGAGAAATGATAAATGTTCGACAAAACAGCCTTTTCCCCCTTTAACAGGCCATCGTTGACATTTTCTGATTTTGGGTCGGTCTGTTGGAGTAAAAAATATATCATATAAAAAAGTGGAGGATCATAGAATACATGTAGCAGGCCCAGAACGCCAGAATTATTGTCTTAGAACCTGGAAACAACAATACGTGGTTCTTAAATCAACGCGGAAGACGAAAATATTACTTTAATACGGACATCCGGATAATACGGACACTTAAGCTTTTTCATGTTCCTTTGGTGTCCGTATTAAGCGGGTGCCACTGTACTTTGTAACAACCTCTTTAAAACACGAAGCCGGCCAGTCGAGAAAAAAATTTCTCCACCCCGATTCAGCTTCAGGTTTCACATATGATCACAATTTCATTGATTTGTTAATTCTTGTGCAAGCCAATAGCTTCCATGTCATAACCGTTACTTTTTTACATTAATTTACTTGAAGAATAATTTATATTTTCCTCATAGATTGCTTCTGTTGGTACAGATAACTGATATGCAAGGTACGGATCTATCGTCCAGCCTGTCCACTACCAACGTATCTACGTCCGCAAATGGAACAGAACACATGGCTGATATGCAAGGTACGAATCTCTCGTCCAGCCTCTCCACTACCAACGTATTCACGTCTGCAAATGGAACGGGGATGACGAGCAAAATCTACGTCTTTACACCATTAGCTAATTCCACCAGACTCACATTGTTGTTATTATTGGTGTCAGTAGGAATAGTAGGATTTGTGGGAAATATTCTCGTACTCTGCTTTTTAAAGTCAAAGAAAAAGACAACTTCTTTTATGAAGACCTGGGCCTTTGAAAAGAACTTTGATGTTTACATCAGGAGCCTCGCTATCTCTGATGTTCTTTGTGACGTCATATGTGTTCCAAATATATGTACTCAGTTGTATTTTGATGTATTTATTGAAGGTTGGGGTTGTAGAATACTCCGTTATCTGAATATTGTCTTCCCTTCTATTACTATGAACAATTTGTTATTTATTAGCATCGAAAAGTATTGTTCAACTCGTAAAAATCCACGTACGTTTAGTCACACCACTGTGAAAAGAATTGTGATATTTGCATGGTCGGCAGGGTTTTTTGTTGTGTTATTTCCTGCCGCAACCTACAATGGGATACGATTCGATGTAAACGATACACATTACACTGTAACTTGTAGGTACGATAACCAGCATCTTCCGTTTTAGAGTTATGTTCTTAACATATACAATTCTCCAATACATTATACCAGGTTTCATTATCATTAGAATTAATATATCGCTTATCATAACTTTATGGACAAGGCTGAGGAGGAGGACTGTCGACGTACAGCGAGACAACGCTATTAAGTCGAGGCGTAGAGCCGCTACTATACGGGGTACGTCCATCATTGTTACTCTCACGTTTGCGTTCGTTCTTCCTTATTTCTTTTACTTCGGTCATTTAATCTACAACATGGTAACTAAGATAACTTTCGATTTTGAAACCGATTATGTCATGCGCTTCGCAGGCGCAACAATGGGATATTCAAACAGTGCTATAAACGTTATAATATACGTGGTACAAATGAAGGATTT